>CM055738.1:3176453-3193953 GCA_029465975.1 Dallia pectoralis | reverse complement strand
AATTCCGTGACCCGCTACATTTCTGATAACTCCTTCACCTCTCTGCCTACTGAGCCTGGCACCTCTGGCATATCTTATCTGTCCAGAGATGCAACCTCCTTCTATATTACTTCATATTTAGGTCTACCCCCACCAAACACCCATACTGTCATATCCCTGGCTGTCGATACGGCACAGCATTTACTGTACTATGGTCAGATGCCCATTCCCTTATTTAACGCTACTCACCGCTCCAAACGCCCAGTTCATAAATGTGTCACACACTTTATTTACTTCTCCTCTGCTCATCTGGAGATGTAGAGCTCAACCCTGGCCCTGAAACGTCTAGCGCCACCCCTGAGCCCCAGGTGATCTGTTGCACACTCAGCCAACCCCGACATCTTAGCCGTGTCCGAATCCTGGCTTAGGATGTCTGTCAACAACTCCGAAATAGCAATCCCCAACCATAATACCATTTGCCACGATCGAGGTACTAAGGGTGGTGGAGTAGCAATCTACTGCCGAGATATGGTACAGAGCTCAGTCATCTTGGCCAGGTCTGTACCCGGACAGTTGAGCTGCTATTTTTAAAAATCCATCTCTCTAAAAACAGGGCTATTACTGTTGTTGCCTGCTACAGATCGCCCTCATCTTGGTTACTTAAACTGGGATACGCAGATTCACTCACACTGGGACTCACACAGATTATAAATTAACCTACCAGGTTCAACCTCAAATCAGTAACCATGGGGACCCTCATAGACATTGCCCTGACCAGCCCCTAACCTGCCCTTTAAATATACTTTGATCACTGCCTTATTGCCTGTGTCTGTAATGGGACCGGGGTCAAACGACCACCTCTCATCTCCTTCAGACGCTGTCTAAAACACTTCTGCGAACAGGCCTTTCTAAACTACCTGAATTCTATATCTTGGTTGAATATTAATCTCATTTTATCCGTAGAGGACGCTTGGCTGTTCCTCAAAAGTGAATTTCTCTCTGTCCTAAATAACCATGCTCCATTTAAAATGTTCAGATCAAGAGACAGATACAGTGTTTGGTTCATGGTATATGTATGAGATCCATCAGATCATTTCTGTTACGGCAACACCTCGCAGAACCACACGGGGGCGACAAAGCAGCACTGTGTCCTTGATGCGCGCATGACGCGGTGAAACCCAAGTAGCAGCCAATCTGTTGCTCCCGGAGCATTACTGTTATACTGCAGGGGGCTGTAGTAGGGGAGCAGGCTGACACTAGTCTCTACACTTATGATCCGCTGGTTTGTGTTTTTGCGTCGGAGACGATCGTGTCTGACTTCCGCAAAGATTTGGGGGAAAAGTGAGAAATAATGCAAACTGAATATGTCCTTATCTTCTGAGATGGAGAAGAACTGGACAGAAGATGACTGCGGGGATTCAGGAGCAGAGACCGGCGGGTGAGTGGGGATGTGGGGACACTCAAACAGGTCTTGAAAAGCACCAGGTCCTTATTTAAGTTAGGATAAACCAATCATGTATCAGCATGTTATTCTGTTCTGTCTGAGACATATTAGTGGTCAAGTCTTTTTAAGGTCCATTTGTTTGGTTTGACAGGGTTTTCTGAGATGTGGTCTGCATTATGTTTTGATTGTATGAATTGAATTAAAACTTAATTTCGTTTGAAAAAGTTCCCCTGCTGGTTTTTCAGCCACCCATCTGGTGTTTGGCACTAAGCATCATGGGGACATCTGCCGCCAGGGGGTTAGAGCTCTAATGCTTCTGTGGAAAGTAGCTGGCAATGTGTCACTAATGACTGTCATTAATTAAGGACACCTTTACACACACGGGTTTGGACCCACATCTGATAGATCCTGTGGTCAGTGTTATGTGAAATCAAAATGAGTGAATGTTTGGATAAAGTGTGTGCGATTTATTTGTAAATGTGCCCTTTTGTGTTTTCTGCTGTTAGGCAAAGATGCCTCCTGCTCTCGGTATGTTGTGTGTGACCTCTGTGTGTAGGGTAGCATGCCAGTCATTGTGTTTATGTGTCTGTGTGTCTGTGTGTCTGTGTGCCTGTGTGTACGTGCCTCTGTGTGTGTGCCTGTGTGTCTGTGTGCCTGTGTGCCTGTGTGTCTGTGTGCCTGTGTGCCTGTGTGTCTGTGTGCCTGTGTGTCTGTGTGTGGGGAGGATTCAGGTTTCCTGCAAGGAGCGAGAATTGTGCGCTGTGATGATCTGTAATTGACTTTCACTTCAACCCCGGTAACTTCCATCAATGTGACCGGTGCACTTTAGAGGTTCAGCACCGTTAACTTAGCCGGCGATGAGCCGATATGTCCGGCCGGTAGACCATAGGTTGCTGCTTCTAATACCTGACAGCAATTTAACGTCAACCTGCCGTGTTGCACTTGAGCAAGGCACTTAACCATACTTTCTTATTTTCTTACTATGTACCGGTATATAGAGTGTGTGCAAAATGATGTAAATATTTCAAATCTGGACCGAATGGCACATGTCACCTTGCAGTTGAATTGAACCTCCTGTTGTGAATATGTTGGGGGTGAAGGATCTCAGGTCCCCAGCCTTTTTACTCTTCTTAAAACATCCTGAACCCTGTAGTGAACCCATGGTGAACTGCAGTCCAGTTAGTTGACCTTTCTCGACTGCATTTCATTCCAGTAAACGTCAGTCTGTCCCAGTAAACGTCAGTCTGTCCCAGTAAACGTCAGTCTGTCCCAGTAAACGTCAGTCTGTCCCAGTAAAAACGTCAGTCTGTCCCAGTAAACGTCAGTCTGTCCCAGTAAACGTCGTTCTGTCCCAGTAAACGTCAGTCTGTCCCAGTAAACGTCAGTCTGTCCCAGTAAACATCAGTCTGTCCCAGTAAACGTCAGTCTGTCCCAGTAAACGTCAGTCTGTCCCAGTAAACGTCGGTCTGTCCCATCCCACCTCACTTCCTTATGAGAACAAGACAATTTCAACATGTGCAAATTGGTCAGGAAAATGTGTTTTTAAGAGGTGTTTGTCTGAAAATGGATATTGGGATATTTGTGCGGCTTCATTCAATCATCTCCATTAACTTGATCACTTTGAATATCAGTATCAGGAACCATTTAACTTCGATATTTGTAATAGTAAATTCTAGAATGATTCCAGCCGATCCTTCAACTTCTGTAAGGTGAAGGCGTTTTCTACGTTAGACAGTAGTCCTCACAGGCTCTGACCGGTCTGTGGCTACGCAGCCTGATAACCAGCTCAGGTACCATGCTCTGGTACCATGCTCAGTGGCACATTCATACTGTAGCAATCATTGCAATTTTCTATGATTTATCGCACAGCTTTTATCAGTTCAGACCAGACAGTACAGCCTAGTTTCTCTAGCACAGTGATGGGCACCATAAAGACCACGGTCAATAGGTCCATTACCTCTGGTGACCGAGAGAACCACACGGTCAGTAGGTCCATACCACTGGTGACCGGGAGAACCACACGGTCAATAGGTCCATACCACTGGTGACCGGGAGAACCACACGGTCAGTAGGTCCATACCACTGGTGACCGGGAGAACCACACGGTCAATAGGTCCATACCACTGGTGACCGGGAGAACCACACTGGTGACCAGGTCCATACCACTGGTGACCGGGAGAACCACACGGTCAATAGGTCCATACCACTGGTGACCGGGAGAACCACACGGTCAGTAGGTCCATACCACTGGGGCCCGGGAGAACCACACGGTCAGTAGGTCCATACCACTGGTGACCGGGAGAACCACACTGGTGACCAGGTCCATACCACTGGTGACCGGGAGAACCACACGGTCAGTAGGTCCATACCACTGGTGACCGGGAGAACCACACGGTCAGTAGGTCCATACCACTGGTGACCGGGAGAACCACACGGTCAGTAGGTCCATACCACAAACCATGACACTTCAGGCAGGCTCTGACCCAGTCTCTCCAGTACTCCTGCCCATTTCTCTTGCATCCAACGCGTTGCCCACATGAACTGAACTGTCCGCTTACCAGAACTTCAGAAGTGCCCATGTTAGGAGATGATCAACATTATTCGCTTCACCTGTGAGTCGTCCTGTTGCTTTGTGTCATCAGTTTTATCACCGCGACATCAAGTTGTTTTGAATATAGATAGATGAAGAAAAAAACACCCGCATTTAATGCAGAAATATATTGTTTTAATATATCTTATTAATCGGTTTTCAACGTAATAATTAAGAATTGCTACCCTAGTGGACTTAGTTTTACAGAAACACAATACTGTGATGATATAATTAGTCTCTGTTTTGCAGACTTTCGACGATCATCATGTAATCTTCAGCCTGGATCTAAATATGAGCGCATGTGTGGAAGCTTTGGGACTCTGCGTCTTTTGATAAATCACGATCCGCAGGTTCTCTAACAAGTTAAAAGATTTTGAACACAGCAAATCTCTACAGAGGCTCTTGTATGCATATGTCATTTAGTCATGGCTGGAAAACGACCGAAAATTGCTGATGTTCACGGAAAACCCAAACTCCTCTGATAACCTGACGCTCGCTCCTATTTCCACGGTGTCATATCCAAGCAGGAATCTTTACGCTCGCCCGTATTTCTCCTGTTATCTCCCTTTCTCGGTTCTCCATCTTCATCTCTCTCCTCCCCTGGAGGGGAACCCAGTCCACCTATTAATGGGGTCGCATATATAACAGCAGTTAGAGTCAGTTTACAGCCCAGCGGGTCATTCTCAGGGGAAAAGGATCCCAAATAGGCACTGTTTCCCAAGTTAGTGCACTTCTCCCGTCAGTCTCAGCGGGCCAGAATGTAGGGCCAGCGAACAGGAACTAGGGTGGCACTTGTGACGTAATCTGAACGCGCATGACTGGCTTTTGTTTAAGTAAGAGTTGTGTTTATTTCGCTTGGCGGAGGATGAAGTGGGCCAGTGTGTCTGGACAGGGGAGCGGTCGGGCCCTGCTAACTAGGGGCCTGTGGGGGCCGGCCCAAACACCCGAGACCTGACTGTGAACCCCGATGGGGTGTCGTTACTCAAAATATTTCAGGAAACCTGAACATATTTGAGTACAGGTACTTACGACAAATTGTTTTAGTCATTACTCACACCAATTAAAGCTAACGAGGTCCAGGTTTGAGAAAATTTAAATAATTCTGTAATATAATAAACCATGCATCCAATCAAATTTCCCAGTATGCATTGCCCCTTCAAATGAACTCTGGCGTTACCACCCATGACGTGATATGTTAATGACAGACACAAGGTTGTTGAACTCACTCACAGATGTTTCAGTTGTTAATAATCTGCCTTTTTGGTTTACACAGTTATTGTAATATATAGTCATAGTTTGTAACATTTGTATAATTTCCGTACAATTCATAGAATCTATACAGAGATATGTGGAAAACCTGAGACGTTCACAAGTACACTGAAACTCTAGCTGCTAGGCTGTAACACGGGCTGGATAATTCTTAATTGACTAATACTATTGGCTTAGTTTAGATGCATAAATTACTCAATGTTCATGCAAAAAAAGTAAATTAAACAAATCTGAAACATCAACCCGCAGTACATTTTATTTTAAACTATTTATACTTCAGTATAAGTCGGTATGACATAAACATGTGTGTGGATCTAGTTAGGCCCAAACTGATTTCAGAGATATTAATCTAATAACGAATGGGCTTTGGCCTGAGTCCAGATCATTGGTTCTATTACTCTTTGTCTGACTGCCGTCTTAAAATATTTTGTGTATTTGTCGACTCGGGGCCAGCTTTTATCTGTGGCCCTTCACGACTCTTAGAACTAAAAAACTGTATGTTGGCCTGGCTTAACATCTCAACATCAGTACTGTGCACTTGGTTGGGAATCACTGATGGATGGCAATATTCAAAAAAATTGTCTCAGATTTCTTTTTTTAGCAGATTTATGTCCGAAAGGAAACTGGACCATTCAGAAACACTCAACGGATCTTGTAAAGCAATTTGGCCATAATGGAATATCTGGAGGGGCGGGTGGGTTTCTGTCAGAGACACACTGCTATTACTTTCCAAACTGTGTTTAGGGTGCCTTTAGACACAGATAGTTGACTAGACACCCTGACCTGTAGATTAGTGGTCCAGCACCCTCCCTTTAAACAGTAACAACCCCTTAATCATTTTAACAGTGTTGTCTGTTACCTGTCTCTCTCCTTCTCTCACATTTTCTCACTCCATGCCACTCATGTACTCCATCCATCTATCTCCCTCCTCTCGCTCTGTTCACCCATCTTTCTGTTCAATTCTTTTCTCTCTCTGTCTACCCACTTCTCTCCCACTCACATCTCTCTCTCTCTCTCTCTGTCTACCCACTTCTCTCCCACTCACATCTCTCTCTCTCTCTGTCTACCCACTTCTCTCCCACTCACATCTCTCTCTCTCTCTCTGTCTACCCACTTCTCTCCCACTCACATCTCTCTCTCTCTCTCTCTGTCTACCCACTTCTCTCCCACTCACATCTCTCTCTCTCTCTCTCTCTGTCTACCCACTTCTCTCCCACTCACATCTCTCTCTCTCTCTGTCTACCCACTTCTCTCCCACTCACATCTCTCTCTCTCTCTGTCTACCCACTTCTCTCCCACTCACATCTCTCTCTCTCTCTGTCTACCCACTTCTCTCCCACTCACATCTCTCTCTCTCTGTCTACCCACTTCTCTCCCACTCACATCTCTCTCTCTCTCTCTCTCTCTGTCTACCCACTTCTCTCCCACTCACATCTCTCTCTCTCTCTGTCTACCCACTTCTCTCCCACTCACATCTCTCTCTCTCTCTGTCTACCCACTTCTCTCCCACTCACATCTCTCTCTCTCTCTCTCTCTGTCTACCCACTTCTCTCCCACTCACATCTCTCTCTCTCTCTGTCTACCCACTTCTCTCCCACTCACATCTCTCTCTCTCTCTGTCTACCCACTTCTCTCCCACTCACATCTCTCTCTCTCTCTCTCTCTGTCTACCCACTTCTCTCCCACTCACATCTCTCTCTCTCTCTGTCTACCCACTTCTCTCCCACTCACATCTCTCTCTCTCTCTGTCTACCCACTTCTCTCCCACTCACATCTCTCCCACTCACATCTCTCTCTGTCTACCCACTTCTCTCCCACTCACATCTCTCTCTCTCTCTCTCTGTCTACCCACTTCTCTCCCACTCACATCCTCCTCTCTCTCTGTGTTCCTGCCTCTTTCTCTGCTACTCTGACATTTTCTGTCTGTTTTCCTGCAGGTCTGATTACAGTCCCATGTCTTCAGCCAGCAGTAAGTATACCGACGCTGACATAAAACATCTAAGTTACACACAGCTTACACACAGATATCCATCACTTACACACAGATATCCATCACTTACCCACAGATATCCATCACTTACACACAGATATCCATCACTTACACACAGATATCCATCACTTACATACAGATATCCATCACTTACATACAGATATCCATCACTTACATACAGATATCCATCACTTACATACAGATATCCATCACTTACATACAGATATCCATCACTTACCCACAGATATCCATCACTTACACACAGATATCCATCACTTACACACAGATATCCATCACTTACACACAGATATCCATCACTTACACACAGATATCCATCACTTACACAGACTGCTGTTTGACTGGCAGTACATTATGGGTGAGTACTTGCATGTGTTTCCTTAGGTGTGCATGTCTTGGCAGGTAAATTAGGGGTTAAAAATTGTGCTGGCAAACAGGAAATGTGAAGAGCATTAAAAACAGATATGTGTGTTGCGTTTGTGTCGTCTGTAAGTGTGTGTGTGTTTGGCAATGCCAGGATTATGTCCACTATTAGACCATTAATCTGGCCTCCAGGAAGCAGAAAGCATTATACCACAGCCTGGCTTAGGGAAAACAGGGAACACACACAGGGATATGAACACACACACACACACAGGGATATGAACATACACACACACACACACACACACACACACAGGGATATGAACACACACACACACACAGGGATATGAACATACACACACACACACACAGGGATATGAACACACACACACACAGGGATATGAAGACACACACACACACAGGGATATGAACACACACACTCAGGGATATATACACACACACACACACACACACACAGGGATATGAACACACACACACACACACACAGGGATATGAACACACACACACACACACACACACACAGGGATATGAACACACACACAGGGATATGAACACACACACACACACACACAAGGATATGAACACACACACACACACAGGGATATGAACACACACACACACACTCTCTGGCTTTCCCCTGGCCCTTCCTGTGTCTTCTCTATCTGATCTTTCATTGTCTCTCTGGTTCTGCAACGGAACAGGCCAGGAACACAGATACACACACACAGGGATATGAACACACACACTCTCAAATGAAAAAACGAGAAAGAATAATAATGAGTGAGAATGAGAGTTTGGAAATAGAGAGAGAACGACAAAGTGAAAGAGACATAAAGAAAGAGACCCAAAAGAGAGTTTAGATATAGAGAGAGAACGACCGAGAAAAAGAGAGATAAAGAAAGAGACCCAAAAGAGAGTTTAGATATAGAGAGAGAGAACGACCGAGAAGATACTGTGAAATCGATTTAAAGAAAGAGACCCAAAGGAGGGTTTGTAAATATCAAGTGAGAGAGTGACTTCATATTGCTCCAGACTGGAACAGTCTTGTAAAAGTAATCAGTTTCAACTGAACATGAATCTCACACCCTGTCCAGGTCTATAATGTGGTTTCAGTGAACAGGGCTGTATATAGAGTGTGAGGAAAGAATAGAGCTGCCCGAAAGGAAGACAAATTAGGATTCTACATTCTGTGGTACTTTCTTTTTTTAAATAAACCAGCAGAAACCCATAGTGAGATTACAAAGATGTGTACTTAGCACAGTGGTTTTCAGCTTATCACTCTCCATTCCTTATGCATTCAGCTTTCTTGTAAAGAAACGAATATATCCATGTACAAAGCAATATATTTCTCGTATTCTCCGTAACAATCGTTTTCTTTACGTTGTGTGTTTCACAAGCATCAAATTGACTTTTGTTAACCACGCTGCGGTTTCGCTTTTCATGCAACTGTCCTGCTCTTCTTCGTTTACTAACAGGTGCGTTGTCGTTAGCAACGCGTTCTGTGTGTTTAACACATTCATGTCCATCACAACCCATAACATCTTTCTGTGTGTGTTTAGGTTTTATCTGAGAGAGACGGTTGTTTTCACAGATGGTTTTAACAGCTGATCTTCCCTAAACAACCCTTGCCCTCGGTCCGTACCATTACACAGACCAGAGACGAGCAGAGTGGATCCACAGGGCTTAAAGGCTCCAGAACCAAAGTTGTACCACATGTCCAAACATGTTACGCCTAATTTATACGTTTAATACTTATGACAAATGTTGCCTTTTGACAGAGAGGCTAAAGTTTCAACTCCGACCCTGTGTCTGGAGAGCGTTTCGCTTTAGTTTCCTAACCAACCATGTTCCTGGACTGCTTTTCTCCTGTTCTTTCCCGTCCAACCGTGTTCCTGTATCGCTGTTGTTGTGTAGTTCCTGTAGATGGATTGAGTGTAGCTGGCCCAACTGCAGATCCCACCAGCACATTCATTTGTCCCACGTTAACGGAGAAACACCTTTCCCATGCAATTGGTCAACGCAGCTGCACCCCACCTGACCTAGTGAGCCTAGCTGATCTTTGACCCTGCACGCAGTGTGTGTGTGTGTGACCAGAGCCCCTCTGTCATCCTAATAGATATAAACAGTCCAGAGTTCAAAGGTCAATCTGGAACAATACACAGACCCAAACCGCAAACTACCCCACACACACACACACACACACACATACAGGCAGACAGACACACACACACACGCAGGCACACGAACATTCTGAAATACACACAGACATACGAACACACACTATGAGTGTGTAGCGTGTTCACTAACAGACTGGCCTATTGTAGGATTGGATGTTTCCCACAGACCAGGGAGATGCTGATAGGACAGATTGATAGCCAACCAACAAAAGCTTTGTGCGGCAGACCAGGGTCTGATTGGTCGGGCTGGTCTGTCAGGAACTGATGGCACATCTATCTACCCGATGCATTTCTGGACTGCTGGAACACACGGTGCTTCGTGGAAGAGTTCTTCAAGTGTATTACGTCCAAATGTAATCCTTTATAAATCAAAATGTGTGGTTGGATGTGAAACTCTTGTGAATTCAAGGTTCTGGTTGGATGAATGTTTTTCTTCGTAAAAAACCGCCTTCTCCTCCTTGGGGATGGTTCTGGAAGCAAGGAGGGCTCTGGCTGTATCCTTCCTGAGTTGCATTGCTCCCTGATTCATAATTAATCAATTAGGGCCTCTGATTGGCCAGCTACTTCCACCCTGACATTATTAAGTACAGCTCATTCACTTGAGCCAGGAAGCTCTGAGGTCCTCAGGGACCGGATTAAACCAGATCCTGAACCACTTTCCAGGAGCAGCTAATTTTTTCCAAAGCAGCTCCATCATCCAGCATGACAGACGAAGACCACTGTCCTGATATACGACAGGTTGGCGGTTAATGTTGAGATTTATATGTTTAAAGGAAGACTCGTGTTGGATTTACAACTTCAGGTTTGGGTTAGCGGTGGGTTCTTCAGGTTCGGGTTAGCGGTGGGTTCTTCAGGTTCGGGTTAGCGGTGGGTTCTTCATGTTCGGGTTAGCGGTGGGTTCTTCATGTTCGGGTTAGCGGTGGGTTCGTAAGGTTCAGGTTAGCGGTGGGTTCTTCAGGTTCGGTTAGCGGTGGGTTCTTCAGGTTCAGGTTAGCGGTGGGTTCTTCAGGTTCGGTTAGCGGTGGGTTCTTCAGGTTCGGTTAGCGGTGGGTTCTTCAGGTTCAGGTTAGCGGTGGGTTCTTCAGGTTCGGTTAGCGGTGGGTTCTTCAGGTTCAGGTTTGCGGTGGGTTCATCAGATTCGGGTTAGCGGTGGGTTCTTCAGATTCGGGTTAGCGGTGGGTTCTTCAGGTTCAGGTTAGCGGTGGGTTCTTCAGGTTCAGGTTAGCTCCGGAGCTCCTTCTGAGTTAACGTGAACAGATATTTAGTCAGTAACTTTAGTGCATCTCCATGATATTCTGTGTTCTTATTTAGCCCGCCCAGCTGTAGTCCACCCTGGAGTGAACCGGTTATCTTGACATTATCAGCACAAAGAGCCTGAATGAGTTGTTGTCGTTGTCTGAGGGGCAAACTCATTTCTGGTTAATAACGGGGCCCCGCTGAGAATTATTTGGGAGCCTCAAAGAGAAAGTCGGACTGTGTTTGAAAAACCCCTTGGCCAATGTCCAGCCTTGTATACTGCCTCTCTTGTCCCAAATGTAATGATACGTTAGAAGTGAACTCCCTCAGGAAATGTCATTATTCACTCATTGGGAGGTTTATGGAGGCTGGGGAGGGCGCTCTGCTTCACACGGTGAAAGAGAAATACCCAAAGCCACGCCCCTAGACCAGTCCGAGTCTTTCTATAAACAAAAAGTTATGGTGGCGGTTTAGGTTCGGGCTGACCTGGGATCAGCGACATTGCTGACTTTGTCGTGAATGACACGTGTTTGCCTTTTACACACAGAACCGTGAGCGGTGATGTCACTGCAGCTTCTGTCAGCAAAGATGGAAACAAGACCACCCCTAACTCTCACACACACACACTCTCACACACACTCACACTCTCACACACACTCACACACACACACACACACACACAGACACACTCTCACACACACTCACACGGACACACACACACACACACACACTCTCGCACGCGCACACACACACACACACACACACACACACACACACACACACACACACACACACATACACACAACAATATATTATCCCACTGTGTCAAATTCTCCGAAAACTCCTTACAGCAGATTGGAATGGACATGTGAACTCCAGGCTACACCACAAGGCACTTTGCATTACTGCTGAATGTGTGGTCCCAACAGAGGCCTGTAGCACACAAAGCTATGGTCGCTGTTGGTGGTGTGTGTGTGTGTGTGTGTGAACATGTGAGACATGAAGAGAATGTAGAGTGTCAGATCTCTATCACACACACACGCACGCACACACACGCACGCACACACACGCACACACACACACACACACACACACACACACACACACACACACACACACACAGACACACACACACAAAAGTCATCTACTTATCCCTCAATCTGTGTGTCATTCACGTTTACCTGCCAGAGAGCAGCACCACTGGGGCAGTAGATCAAGAGTAGAAGCCCCCAGTTAAACCCTGGCCACCACTCGTACCACAGACAGTCAGTGTTGGAACTGGGCTAGACCAAATAGGAAAACAGGCCGACAGGGAAATATAGGAAAAAAGCCTAGAAGAGAACGACTCTAAAAGAAAATATAAAGAAAAGGGAGAGAAGGGCAGGAACAGGGTAAAAGAGGATCACAGCCTCAGTTTCTCCCTATGTCAGCTGTTTTTCCGTCCAGGGTTGGAACACACACACACATACACACACACACACACACACACACACACACACACACACACTAATGAAAAACAGTGTTAGCTGCCAGTCTGATTTGATGCTTGCTGTATTCCTTATATTATCACCTCTGCTCTCCAGCATCCCTGTCTGCTCACATGTTGCTGTTTAAATGCAGAAAGCATGGAATGTGTGTGTGTGTGTGTGTGTGTGTGTGTGTATGTGTGCGCGTCGTCTTACAGTGTGTGTGTGTGTGTGTGTGTGTTAGGCCTAATCAGAACATGATGGATGGGGATAGATAACTGTGAGCTGGAAAACAGCAGATTAACGGCTTAGTGACACTTTGGTGACCAAAGAGCTTTATACAGATGCTGTAATGTAACTTGACCTAGTTTTCATTGAGTTGCCTCATTGTGCAGCAACAGTAAACATTCAACAGTGGATTATATTTCATTCAACTTTTGTAGTGGTCGACACATTTTATACGACAAACCAGATCTGAAGGAACCATCATTCTACGAAAAGGTAAAATTTCCTGCTGCACGGGGAAATTCCTGCATTGGTCTTGTGCAAAGGAAGATACGGCATCTGTAACCCTCTAGTCTTCCACAGGAGCTGCTCTCTTCCTACTTCTCTTGGCTCAGTTAAGCTGTAATTAATTAGTCCTAAAGCTGGGTTTTATTTAACCCCCTAATGCTCAAGTGTCAACTGCCATTAGAGTAGAGTGTGTGATATGGATGAGGCCTGGGGAGACTGCCATCAGAGTAGAGTGTGTGATATGGATGAGGCCTGGGGAGACTGCCATCAGAGTAGAGTGTGTGATATGGATGAGGCCTGGGGAGACTGCCATCAGAGTGTGTGATATGGATGAGGCCTGGGGAGACTGCCATCAGAGTGTGTGATATGGATGAGGCCTGGGGAGACTGCCATCAGAGTGTGTGATATGGATGAGGCCTGGGGAGACTGCCATCAGAGTGTGTGATATGGATGAGGCCTGGGGAGACTGCCATCAGAGTGTGTGATATGGATGAGGCCTGGGGAGACTGCCATCAGAGTGTGTGATATGGATGAGGCCTGGGGAGACTGCCATCAGAGTGTGTGATATGGATGAGGCCTGGGGAGACTGCCATCAGAGTAGAGTGTGTGATATGGATTTTGTTAGTGAGGGCTCTATAACCAGTCTGGTGTGTTAGTGAGGGCTCTATAACCAGTCTAGTGTGTTAGTGAGGGCTCTATAACCAGTCTAGTGTGTTAGTGAGGGCTCTATAACCAGTCTAGTGTGTTAGTGAGGGCTCTATAACCAGTCTAGTATGTTAGTGAGGGCTCTATAACCAGTCTGGTGTGTTAGTGAGGGCTCTATAACCAGTCTGGTGTGTTAGTGAGGGCTCTATAACCAGTCTGGTGTGTTAGTGAGGGCTCTATAACCAGTCTGGTGTGTTAGTGAGGGCTCTATAACCAGTCTGGTGTGTTAGTGAGGGCTCTATAACCAGTCTAGTGTGTTAGTGAGGGCTCTATAACCAGTCTAGTGTGTTAGTGAGGGCTCTATAACCAGTCTGGTGTGTTAGTGAGGGCTCTATAACCAGTCTGGTGTGTTAGTGAGGGCTCTATAACCAGTCTAGTGTGTTAGTGAGGGCTCTATAACCAGTCGAGTGTGTTAGTGAGGGCTCTTCCACAGAGCGGCCAGCTAATTAACGCTTAGTTCCTCTATATACATCGACTCTCTCTTGGCTCCACGTGTCTAATAGAGTCGTAGAGTCTCAAGTAGATAATCCTATTTGACAACCCAATTGGATGTGTATGACGTCTGTGAAACTGGGCCCTGGAGACACTGTCTCTGAACTTGTTGGTGTCGGTCTATTTAAACCAGAGCTGGTTGTGGACACTGCCATTGAGTCTTCACACTGGGGACATTGTTCCATAGCTCCTTGTGTCCTATCTCCTTGCCCTCTCCTTCACACCTGTTGAACGAGAAGGTCAGAAGGTAGGGAGATTCAAACGAGAATGCAATCTAGATTCTCCCACCGTTTTTCTTTTCTGTGAAAGGTCGCGGAGTAAAACGAGCCGTATAACCGCTGCCAGTCTCCCCAGGAGAGACCGTCCTGTTGAGGAGAAACCCGGCAGGGGCAGCTACTGGCACTGATAATGCCCAAACAGCATTCTGTGCCAATTTCACACTCTCTCGTTTAAGACACTGACCACACACACACACACACAAACACACACCACACACACACACACCACATAAACACACACGTCACACACACACACACACACACACACACACACACACACACACACACACACACACACACACACACACCACATAAACACACACCTCACACACACACACACACACACACACACACACACACACACACACACACAAGGGCAGAGAGAAATTGCAGAGTCTGTTCCCTCGGTCCTGGTTGGCCTTAACCTTAACAGACAAACGAACTGGGACAAGCCCGTGGAGACAGAAGGAGAGGTGGAGTGAGAGAGGATAGAAAAAACAGTGAGAGAAAGACGGGAATTAGAAAGAGCTAGAGAAGAGGGAGGAGGAAGGAGAGAAAATGATTGTGTGACGGAGACAGAAAGTGAAAGTGACGTGGGCAAAAGGAAGTGCGAGTATCAAAACATTTCCATCTCATCACAGAGATGGGCTCCTTCCTTGGTAACTATGGCATTGATGGAAGCATTGATGGAACATTTAACAACATCACAAAAACATTACGATAAGACACTCAACATTACACAAACGTTGAATGATATGAAAGAATAAAAGCACTAACGAAACATTCAACAACATGAAGGGAACATTTCAACACATCACTTTCTATAAAATAAGGTCTTGTGGCCGTGACCTGCGTTTGAGTTTGTCTAGGTTGGTTGAGGTCAGGGGTTCAGGAGGTTGGGTTTGGGTTTGTCTAGGTTGGTTGTGGTCAGGGGTTCAGGAGGTTTGGGTTTGTCTAAGTTGGTTGTGGTCAGGGGTTCAGGAGGTTGGGTTTGGGTTTTGTCTAAGTTGGTTGTGGTCAGGGGTTCAGGAAGGGGGCATGTCTTGTTTTAGTTTCCTGCTGGGGCTCTGAAAGGCCTTCCTCCGAATGTTTGTGTGTGTGTGTGTTTGTGTGTGTGTGTGTGTGTGTGTGTGTATTGTGAGTATGTATTGTGAGTATGTAGTGTGAGTATTCTTCTGGACCTCACTAACGACCTTCTAATGGAACTAATGAGACAGCAGAACCCTGTTCAGCGTGGGCCAATAAGAGAGAGAGAGAGACAGCCTGGGGAGGAGTCTATAAACAGAACCCTGTTCAGCGTGGGCCAATAAGAGAGAGAGAGAGACAGGGGGAGGAGTCTTTAAACAGAACCCTGTTCAGCATGGGCCAATAAGAGAGAGAGAGGGAGAGACAGGGGGAGGAGTCTATAAACAGAACCCTGTTCAGCGTGGGCCAATGAGAGAGGGAGGGAGAGACAGGGGGAGGAGTCTATAAACAGAACCCTGTTCAGCGTGGGCCAATAAGAGAGGGAGGGAGAGACAGGGGGAGGAGTCTTTTGGCAGATTTACAGTATGTTTCTCCTGGTTTCCTTCCTCTCACGTCTCTCCTCTTCTCCTCCTGTTTCCGTGTTAAAGGTGAGTTATCTATGGTGGAGCTGCAGGATCCGTTCCTGGTCAGTGTCCACCTGATCACTGACCCCGGTCAGGCCAAGCCCCTGCAGCGTGCCGCGGACTCCATCCTGGCCTGCATCCACCCAGAACTGCAGCTCTTCCGGGTCTCTGAGAGATCCGCCTGGCAACAGAAGGCCAAGCGCCAATCATGTCACAGTCCGGCCTCTTCCTCGGCCAATCAGGGGCCTCCGCAGTGCCAGCCGTCGCTGGCCGTCATCCTCTTCCTGCAGGAGCAGTACGGCGGCGACGAGCAGATCGTGGCGCTGCACCGGGTCCTCCAGCGACCGCCCTGGCGCTTCCACCACACCGAACGGGTCGACAACGGCCGCCGCATGCTCCCGCTGACCCCCTGCAGCCAGGACTTCTACATCCTGGCCCCGGGGACCCCCCTGTGGGCGGTGCGCCAGGTGCACTATGGGAAAGAGATTGTGCGCTTCACCGTGTACTGCCGCTACGAGAGCTTCAGCGATATGGTCCGTCTGTACCGGCTCATCCTGCAGCGCCGGCTGGCCCAGAAGAAAGAGGACTTCTGTTTCTTTGTGGTTTACTCCAACCCGGACACCGAGATCCAGCTGTCATTCAAACGGTTGCCGAGGGGCCAGAGCCCCGCCCCTACGGACTCGGCGGTGATTGAGGTGAGGGTGAAGGACGTCGGGGCGTTGGTGCCCCTCCTGCCACGCCCCTGCACCCCGATAAGCGAGGTACGCTGGCAGACGGAGGACTACGACGGAAACAAGATACTGCTGCAGGTCAGGTGGAACCAATACTTTATATGTGTGTGTGTGTGTTTTGTGTGCGTACACTACATAGTGTGTGTGTGTGTCTGTGCGTGTGTGTGTGTGTTGTGGGCACATGTCAAGGTCTCATGTTGGGGTGAAGAGAAATGGGCAGGAGAAACGTCGTGAGCAACTCTGACAAGGGACAAATTGTTACGGTCAGACGATTGGGTCAGAGCATCTGTGGAACTGCTAAGCTTGTGCGGTTCTCCTGGTCATCAGTGGTGAAAACCTCCCAGGGTGTCGGGTTCCCAGGGCTCAGTGATGAGCGACTAAGGTGATCCCGTCTGGTCCAAATTGTCTGAAGGTCTACTGTGTCAAAACAATTACCGGAGGTTACAGGAGGAACGTGTCACCACACTCAGTGCATCACACCTTTGTACGTTTGTGGCTGCGTAGCCTCAGACCGGTTAGAGTGCCCAGGATGTCCCTGTCCACTGTTGAAAGCGCTTACAATGGGCAGGCGAGCATTAGATCTGGAAGTGATGGCACCAGGATGCCTTGTGTTGGAGACAACAAGCCAGTGGGATGTGT
>CM055738.1:2951453-3171453 GCA_029465975.1 Dallia pectoralis | reverse complement strand
TTGTCTGTAACACCACTGATCTCATTTCTCTGTAACACCACTGATCTCATTTCTCTGTAACATCACTGATCTCATTTCTCTGTAACACCACTGATCTAATTTCTCTGTAACACCACTGATCTCATTTGTCTGTGACACCACTGATCTCATTTGTCTGTAACACCACTGATCTCATTTGTCTGTAACACCACTGATCTCATTTGTCTGTTACACCACTGATCTCATTTGTCTGTAACACCACTGATCTCATTTGTCTGTAACACCATTGATCTCATTTGTTTGTAACACCACTGATCTCATTTCTCTGTAACACCACAGATCTCATTTGTCGGTAATACCACTGATCTCATTTGTCTGTAACACCACTGATCTAATTTCTCTGTAACACCACTGATCTCATTTGTCTGTAACACCACTGATCTCATTTGTCTGTAACACCACTGATCTCATTTGTCTGTAACACCACTGATCTCATTTGTCTGTAACACCACTGATCTCATTTGTCTGTAACACCACTGATCTCATTTCTCTGTAACACCACTGATCTCATTTCTCTGTAACACCACTGATCTCATTTGTCTGTAACACCACTGATCTCATTTCTCTGTAACACCACTGATCTCATTTGTCTGTAACACCACTGATCTCATTTGTCTGTAACACCACTGATCTCATTTCTCTGTAACACCACTGATCTCATTTGTCTGTAACACCACTGATCTCATTTGTCTGTAACACCACTGATCTCATTTGTCTGTAACACCACTGATCTCATTTGTCTGTAACACCACTGATCTCATTTGTCTGTAACACCACTGATCTCATTTGTCTGTAACACCACTGATCTCATTTGTCTGTAACACCACTGATCTCATTTGTCTGTAACACCACTGATCTCATTTGTCTGTTACACCACTGATCTCATTTGTCTGTAACACCACTGATCTCATTTCTCTGTAACACCACTGATCTCATTTGTCTGTAACACCACTGATCTCATTTGTCTGTAACACCACTGATCTCATTTGTCTGTAACACCACTGATCTCATTTGTCTGTAACACCACTGATCTCATTTCTCTGTAACACCACTGATCTCATTTGTCTGTAACACCACTGATCTCATTTCTCTGTAACACCACTGATCTCATTTGTCTGTAACAGCACTGATCTCATTTCTCTGTAACACCACTGATCTAATTTCTCTGTAACACCACTGATCTCATTTGTCTGTGACACCACTGATCTCATTTGTCTGTAACACCACTGATCTCATTTGTCTGTAACACCACTGATCTCATTTGTCTGTTACACCACTGATCTCATTTGTCTGTAACACCACTGATCTCATTTGTCGGTAATACCACTGATCTCATTTGTTTGTAACACCACTGATCTCATTTCTCTGTAACACCACTGATCTCATTTGTCTGTAACACCACTGATCTCATTTCTCTGTAACACCATTGATCTCATTTGTTTGTAACACCACTGATCTCATTTCTCTGTAACACCACAGATCTCATTTGTCGGTAATACCACTGATCTCATTTGTCTGTAACACCACTGATCTAATTTCTCTGTAACACCACTGATCTCATTTGTCTGTAACACCACTGATCTCATTTGTCTGTAACACCACTGATCTCATTTGTCGGTCCTTTCTCCTCTGCAGGTCCTAGGCACACGCTTCAAGCGACGGCACATGTTTGACCAGCAGGGAAACTCCTCCCCCACCCACTCGCCCCCACCCACCGACTCAGCCATCACCGGGCCCCCAGGAGGGAGCACATATGGCCGAGGGCCTGCCTCCTACAGGAACCGCCGCTACCACCGCAACTCTTCCTGGACCCAGACCCTGCCCCAGAGCCAAAGCAAGCTGTGCCACACCTCCCAGACCTCCTTGCCACAAGTCTGCCGGGAGGAGGAGGAGGAGGAGATGGAGATGGGGGCTCGTTCTAAATCCTGGTGGACCGGCCGTTCGCGCTCCCTGTACTCCTTACCGAGCCAGGCAGGCTTCCGAGTCTCCCGTTCCCGATCCTCCTGCTCCTCGCTCGGCCCCTCCCCCAACCATGCCCGTCGTCAAAGCAACTCGCTGGTCCCGCCTTTCCGCCTCAACGTGGACGCTCTGATTGGCGCAGAGGAGACGGACGTGGACACGGGGATAACAGTGGACACGGGCAGCGTGGTGGACCTGTCTGTGGTGTCGGCCTACTCCGGTAGACCCCCGCCGCCACGCCCTCTGTCAGCGCCACCGAGGGACTTACCCCCCTCCCCCTGCCGCGGCAACGCCAAGCCCAAGGCCTTGACATTGGGCCGGCCCCCTGTTCCCATGAGAACCAGCAGTTTGGCCCCGCAACTGCCACGCCCCGACAGGGCTACTCTGCCCCCGAATGGCCAGCCGTCCTTGAGTGATGCTACCCTCGGCCAATCGGACAGCTCTATCTCCCTTAACTGGGCGGGCACTCAGAACTGCTCTGTCCAGGAGGGAGGGTCGGAGGAGGAGGACCAGGAGTTCTACATCTGAACAGTCGGTGGCGCTAGAGGGACACACAAAACGGGATGGCTGTGCGGGAAAATGACGCTGACCGACAATACGGCTCTGCGCTGCCCCATGGGGGCTACTGGAGGGAATGCAAAGAACTGTGACACTGTTGAGAGACACTTGGTTTAACACTTTATATATTCTAGTAGTTCATGTGTGTGTTTCCACGACAGTATCTTTTGTATTTGTATATGGTGTACGGTTTAGTACATGTGCTGTATGTTATTTAATCAAGTTTTGTTATAAATGCATAGCACTTACTTACAGATCTCGTTCTGTTCAAATATCTCATAGCGGATGATTGAAAACAGAGCTTTTATGGAACCAGAACTTGAGGAGATATTTTTAACCAGAGCCCTATCCATAAAATGAAATGTTGTAACTTATTCAATATGACAGAAGTTCGTGAATTAGACAAATATTCCTAATTCTAAAAGCTAATCAGAAATCTGTCTGATATGTGTCTAATATCATTCACTGTATATTTGTCGTACATCGATTGCTCATGCCTCAAACTCAGGACAGGACACGATAGGAACAGACACATTTCATGAAGTATTAAAAAGCTAAATGTCCTTCCCCTAACAAATACTTTCTTTCACTTTTTCAATGAGCCCAACCTGGAACAGCTCCATGTACAGCACAAACGTCTTAAATCCTTAAGTACGCCTATCTATATTATCAGAGAGTATTATTCAAATTACATACTCAAATCACTGGCTTACTCAAATCACAACAGAGAACCAGAAGACTAGGCTATTTGTTCATGTCTATAATAATGTCAAGGGGATTGGCACATTACACTGTCTACCTGTTGTAGTATCTGATGGGCTCTTTTAAGAATCACAATGCTTTTAAGAAGATGAAGTTCAATTAGTTTGGTCTGAATGATGTTTAGGTGCTTGGGCTCCCTCGAGTGGTGGTTTGTTTTATTGACAAACAAAAATAAAAGTAGTGCTCTGTAATAGGAAATGTTTTGACTTGCCCATTATTTCTGAGTAAAGGAAGAGTTTTAACACTGACACACACAGACGATTGGCTTCCTTTCAATCGTACCCCTTAAGAAGTCGTCCAAAAAACCTTGTGGTGATCAACTTGTACTGTAATTGAGGTACACGTACAGTGGCTCTCGAAGGACTTTTTTGGATACTTAAAAAAAATAAAGATATAAGATATTGTTCGAAATTTATTACAAACACAAAGCAGAGAAAAATTCCCATATTTAATTTCTCACTCTCAGATTATGGACATGTTTGTGTTAATCAGACACAAATACTCTGCTGATCAACACAAAAAAATCCATGACTGAATACTTTTGACGGGAAATGTAGATCGAGATCACAGACACGCCAACAAAGCGTCTTTTTTTAGCCAAACACAGTAGAATGTCATCTCTACGTGATGTCAGATTTCCAGTGCATCGCTCTCAGTCATCCAAGTGCTTCACAAGCCCTCCTTCAGTGTCCTGGGTGTTCCATCAGAGGAAATCCCATATGGGTGTTCTTTAGGCATCGTGGTACGGTCTCTGCAATCCCTCTGGAGGTGTGTGTGAATGTCTCTACGGAATATTGAAATCAAGCACAGTTTGGAATAAAAGGGGAAAACACACATTGTAGTGATAGCAGAGGCTATGTGAGGATTTGTAAGTCACTTGATCTGTAGAGAGAAGAGGGAAGAAACTGCCAGATGGGATTTCACCTGACGGGAGCGGCCGACATGAAGGGTCAAATCCAAGAGTCTGCGGTGCCTGAGACACACAGCTGAGTGTCCCAGACGAGGATCTGAAAGATCGAGAGTCGAAGGTTGTAGCCTTCTTTTTGGCGTCATTCTCATCCAGTGTGACTTACAATATTGGTTGGCATGTGTTTATGTACACTTTCAGTGTTTAGTAAATTATATGATGTGTGTTAGTCTCTTTGGGTATGATTAGCTGAATGACGTGAGTGTTGTAGAATCCACACCCTGTGAGAGTTCAGGCTCTGGAGGAAACATTGACCTGTTACTAGATTGGTGAAAACTGGATGTGTATTCTGCATAAAAGAACAGTCAGTCAGTCTGTAAACGCCTGGCCTTGACAGCCCGCACCTCTAAACCTCATGGCATTAGAGGTTAGTGCAAACAGACACCCAGAACAAGACATCCATGGTATAGCAGTACCCTAGCTTTCCTGTAGGGGGCAACAACTACGTGAAAAACCCAGGTCAGATGTCAAGTGGTCGTTAAGCAAGGCAGAAAACCCGTCAGACAGAAACAGGTCAGACAGAAACACGTCAGGCAGAAACCCGTCAGGCAGAAACCCGTCAGACAGAAACCCGTCAGACAGAAACCCGTCAGACAGAAACCCGTCAGACAGAAACCCGTCAGACAGAAACCCGTCAGACAGAAACCCGTCAGACAGAAACCCGTCAGACAGAAACCCATCAGGCAGAAACACGTCAGACAGAAAACCGTCAGGCAGAAACATGTCAACATTTTATTTTCTTAAATTCTGATTTAAACCAGTACTGTGCTGCTTTCTTAAATATGATTCTTTGGGCCGGATTAGCAGCAATGCGGTGTGAACCAGGTCAGAGGTGTACTGGGTGTGGTGTGTACTGGGTGTGGTGTGTACTGGGTGTGGTGTGTACTGGGTGTGGTTTGTACTGGGTGTGGTTTGTACTGGGTCTGGTTTGTACTGGGTGTGGTGTGTACGGGGTGTGGTTTGTACTGGGTGTGGTTTGTACTGGGCGTGGTTTATAGTGGGTGTGGTGTGTGTGGTGGGTGTGGTGTGTAGTGGGTGTGGTGTGTAGTGGGTGTGGTTTGTACTGGGTGTGGTGTGTAGTGGGTGTGGTTTGCACACTGTAGGGTGTGTCTGGACACGATCCTTCATTGTCAGAGGACTCTAATCCCGTCCCGTCTGCGTACCTGGCAGATCACTACGGCGACGCTGGCTCACACCGCTGCTGCACTCTGACCTGGTTCACACCGCATTGCTGCTAATCCGGCCCAAAGGCCCCTGAGACCTGAATACATATGCCAGGAGCAGGAGGGCCACTACAGGAGCAGGAGGGCCACTTACAGGAGCAGGAGGGCCACTACAGGAGCAGGAGGGCCACTCCAGGAGCAGGAGGCAGGAGCAGGAGGCAGGAGCAGGAGGGCCACTCCAGGAGCAGGAGGCAGGAGCAGGTGGGCCACTCCAACTACGCTCCTCTGGCACCTTCAGTCAGTCTTTACTGTGTTAGGTCCTCTGGCACCTTCAGTCAGTCTTTACTGTGTTAGGTCCTCTGGCACCTTCAGTCAGTCGTTACTGTGTTAGGTACTCTGGCACCTTCAGTCAGTCTTTACTGTGTTAGGTCCTCTGGCACCTTCAGTCAGTCTTTACTGTGTTAGGTCCTTCAGTCAGTCTTTACTGTGTTAGGTCCTCTGGCACCTTCAGTCAGTCTTTACTGTGTTAGGTCCTCTGGCACCTTCAGTTAGTCTTTACTGTGTTAGGTCCTTCAGTCAGTCTTTACTGTGTTAGGTACTCTGGCACCTTCAGTCAGTCTTTACTGTGTTAGGTCCTCTGGCACCTTCAGTCAGTCTTTACTGTGTTAGGTCCTCTGGCACCTTCAGTCAGTCTTTACTGTGTTAGGTCATCTGGCACCTTCAGTCAGTCTTTACTGTGTTAGGTCCTCTGGCACCTTCAGTCAGTCTTTACTGTGTTAGGTCCTCTGGCACCTTCAGTCAGTCTTTACTGTGTTAGGTCCTCTGGCACCTTCAGTCAGTCTTTACTGTGTTAGGTCCTTCAGTCAGTCTTTACTGTGTTAGGTCCTCTGGCACCTTCAGTCAGTCTTTACTGTGTTAGGTCCTCTGGCACCTTCAGTCAGTCTTTACTGTGTTAGGTCCTTCAGTCAGTCTTTACTGTGTTAGGTCCTCTGGCACCTTCAGTCAGTCTTTACTGTGTTAGGTCCTCTGGCACCTTCAGTCAGTCTTTACTGTGCTAGGTCCAATGAGTGTTTATGGGTTTTCCGTCAGCCACATCGTTGTTCCGTGTTTTGTGTGTGTCTGTGTGGATGTAAAACATTGCAGATTCATGTTAATTGCAGTGGCCCAGAGCACATGGACATGGTGACATCGGTTCAACCATCACTCTTGCAGAGGCTCAGGAGAAGATCATTTTACCAGATGTTCAAGTGGAGAGACACCAAGGAGAAGTGAGTAATACAGTTGTGAAACGCCAAGGAGAGGAAATCCCCCATTTGTGTGGTTTCTCCCCGCTGGGAACTGGCCTTCATTCTTCTCCTCTTCCTCTCTTCTCCTGTTTCCAATTTCTCCTCCTCTTTCTTTCTTCTCCTTCTCCTCATTTGGCTCAGTGCAGCTGCAGACGGGAGTGGGCGGAGCAAGCAGGAGTGGGCCGAGCAGGTGGGAGTAGGCGGAGCAGAAATACATGGGTGGAGCATGCAGGAGTGGGCGGAGCAGGCAGAAGTGGGCAGATCATATCAGAGTGGGCCGGAGGCCAGGGTCAAAGTGGAGGCCTTGGAGACTGACATAGCTAGCAGGGATAAAATTACTACAAGGTGGAGTGGGAAGGAGGACCCGTCACACACACGCAATGTAATGGACTGAAGTCTGGTTCCGAATCACGTGCACACACACACACACACAGCCACGCAGAACATACATGCTACACGAGTAACCAGGTAGGGTGAAAGGTTACGACCGCTCTTCATCTGCTGATGCGTTTTTAGTGTTTCTACGGTCTGTTAGTTGCCACTAGTCTGGCCTGGCAGTGATCTGGGGTCACCGGGGTTTAGAGTGGCCGATCCCCAACCAAACCGAGCAGACGCCAGAGAACAACATGGCCCAAAGCCAAATCTTTCCTTTCTCTCTGGGACCCGAGTTAAGAGCATTACATTCTGCATTTCAGTCATTTAGCAGACACTCTTATCCACAGCGACTTAACGGAGCATTTAGGGTTAAGTGCCACTAAAAACGTGCTTTTCGTCTTTTCTGCTTCGGGATTCGAACCCACAGCTCTGCGGTTTCGAATTCAACACTAACCGATATAAGTGTTCGCAGGAACACGGGGTTAGAACACTGGAGTAATACCAATAAATACAGTATTTTTATACAGCTCTTTTCTAGGACCCAAAGGCACTTGGCACAAACAAACGAAATGCAGTTAGAAAACAGAGAGAAAATTCGAAGAAGGTGATCATGGGAATGACTAGGGGTGGGCCTTTCTGATCAGATAAGCGTTGCTGGAAGACGGGGTTAGTCTCGGAGTCACAGATGGTTTTGGAGAGAGAGTTCCAGAGCCTGGGAGCAGAGAACGTCCTGTCAAAAAACCCTTTAAGCTTGGACTTGGGGATTATGAGGTAGCCCGCAGTTCTGGAACGGTTTGAGGAAGCCCGCAGTTCTGGAACGGTTTGAGGAAGCCCGCAGTTCTGGAACGGTTTGAGGAAGCCCGCAGTGTGTGTGTAGGTTGATAAGGAAGAAGAAGGTGTGAGAGAGGCAGGCGCGATGTTGTTTTGGGCTTTGTATGTCATCGCGAGGATCTTGTAGTCAATGCGTTTGAAAGTAGGAGGCCAGTGATATGCTGCCCGGACTTGGTGTGATGTCTGGACGCAGAGTTTTGAACCGTTTAAAGCTTATGGAGGGATGTAGATTTGGTTCTGGTGAGTAGAGAGTTGCAGGAGTCAAGACAGGAGTTTATAAATGCATGCATTAGGGCTTCAGCATCAGGACAGAAGAGGGAAGGTCTGAGTTTGGCAATGTTGAGGAGGTCGACGAAGTAACAATTTACAGTCTGTTTAATGTGCTGATCAAATGACATTGTAGAGTCGAGAATGACGCCATGGTTACACGCGTTGTGGATAGAGATCAACGGTGTCATCAATGTTGAGGAGATAGAAGAATGAAGATTTTACAGTCTGTTTAATGTGCTTATCAAAGGAGAGTGTACAGGCCAGAATGATGCGGTGGGTTGGTACAGCATATTAGACATAATGTTTTGGCTAATCAGGGCACATGGTTATTCTAGTGTGTCGTTTTCATCAGTATAAATCACCCCCCCTGCCTTCACCCACCCAACCCCACCTCCCTAAAATCTGATGCTCCACACAACTCTCAGGGTAAGTATTAGTCCCACTCCGGCCCTGGTGTGAGTCATATTATAGTAGCCTGTGAAAGAGCTTAGGTGAACCCCAGAAACAACTTGTCAGTGGGGTGTCATGCAAACAGACAAGGATATATGAGTAGGACAGAAGAGCTCAGTGGTAAATCATAGGAGTTAAATGTGTCAAAAAATCCAAAGGGAAAACACACGACCCCGTCTCCTGTGTCCCATAAAATAACTCGCAGCCCTCAAAAAAGGTTATACAACACACCCCCATTTTCCCCGGACAATGTTGACCCGCGGACAAGGTCGGGGGGGTAATTTATGCCTGACTGGTCTCCATAGGGGACCGTGGGTGGAGGGCTTGTGTGTGTGTTCACCCAAGCCTCATCCCGTTGTCACTGGGTGTCTCCTCATTCCCTGCACTCTGTCTGAGCAAACATTTTAATTGGACCGCGGATCGCAAATTGAGAGCACAAATCATCCCTACACCAATCCACACAAACGATGTTTTCTGAAGGCACAAGTCACATTGTCTGAATTCAGCCATTGGAATGAAAGCATGTCCTTCTGTATTACCAGGGCATTCCGTCCTGTGCTGAGGAGGGGGTCCTTTAAATTCCAAATCCCTACGTCAGCGGATTTTGAACATGGGAACATTGGTATTGAGGAATGTGATCTCCGTATGTGTGAGCCAAGCAGGCCGGACTAATTAGCAGAGTTACAGTAAATAGCAGGGATCCCGACCACAATACCTGGTGGAAGGCATCCAAGCTCTCTTATTGGTCCAATGATTTATTCCGTTCACCATGAGAGTTCAAATGCTTCACAACCAACAATTAGATATTATAATTAATTTGTGTTATGGTATGTGAACATATTGACAGACTGCATACAAGACAATATTTATATTTACAAAAGCGAAATACAACATTACATATTGATATCATGTATTTAACCTTACAAAACTCAAGATACTAAATTAAATATACAAAAATATCAGCTTTTAGGCCTAATTTTTTGTTGATGGGTGGAATACAGTTCGATAATCTTGAAAATCCATTTTTTGTGCATTCATTTTTAAATGCTATGGTCGTTGTGTCAATAATGCAGAGGTTATGGATACAACATGTGTGGGAACAAGATTACAACATGCATAGTTTAATGGCACGTTACAGCAAGTTCTCTTCCAATTAGAAGCGCTGACGCAGCACAAGTGCATTATGGTAGAATGCTGCTATAATGACCACTACATACGGGTCAAATGCTTGTGCGTGTGCGTGCGTGTGCGCGGGTGTGTGCGTGTGTTTGTGTTTTTCATGAGGCTCGTTTTGGGATTTGCTGGTCGGTGACATGCCTCCCTCCGCCTGGCTCCTTATAGCACCGGCCCCGGGGAGGTCTGCCCGAGTGGTACGGACATCGCCGACAGAGACCGCAAACACAGAGCACTAGTCCCTTTAAACACGGTCTCATGACCCGGAGACCCACTACATCAGCTGTATACGCAAGAGGCGGATGAGAGTGGGACACACACCGGGACTGAAGAGGTGAGAGTGGGACACACACCGGGACTGAAGAGGTGAGAGGGGACACACACCGGGACTGAAGAGGTGAGAGGTGGACACACACCGGGACTTTAGAGGTGAGAGGTGGACACACACCGGGACTGAAGAGGTGAGAGGTGGACACACACCGGGACTGAAGAGGTGAGAGTGGGACACACACCGGGACTGAAGAGGTGAGAGTGGGACACACACCGGGACTGAAGAGGTGAGAGGTGGACACACACCGGGACTGAAGAGGTGAGAGGTGGACACACACCGGGACTGAAGAGGTGAGAGGTGGACACACACCGGGACTTTAGAGGTGAGAGGTGGACACACACCGGGACTGAAGAGGTGAGAGGTGGACACACACCGGGACTGAAGAGGTGAGAGGTGGACACACACCGGGACTGAAGAGGTGAGAGGTGGACACACACCGGGACTTTAGAGGTGAGAGGTGGACACACACCGGGACTGAAGAGGTGAGAGGTGGACACACACCGGGACTGAAGAGGTGAGAGGTGGACACACACCGGGACTGAAGAGGTGAGAGGTGGACACACACCGGGACTTTAGAGGTGAGAGGTGGACACACACCGGGACTGAAGAGGTGAGAGGTGGACACACACCGGGACTGAAGAGAGGGACTGTTTACTTCTGAGGACACAGGATATTTGAGGAAATATTTGTTGGAAATTGACGGAATTGGGACGCAGCAGATATATTTGAAACCTTTTCTATCACCCAGGTGAGTTTTGTGCAGGTGAATATGCAAGTTTATGGGCCATCAAAACTTATAATTGATTTGTAAATTTTATGAGATTCAACCTAAATGACTTCAGATCATGTATGTATGTTTTCAGCAAATCCAGCAAAATAATTCGATTAAATTAATACAATAACTAAGTTTAGCTATGTTTATTTGGTCTCGAAGTTATTTGACATTCATGCATTTTGGATGCATACCATTTTAACATGTTCAATACATTTTTATATTTTATTAAAACGATGACAAACTTTCTTTAAAACTGTGTATTAACAGTTTTCAAGATATCATATCATTTTAATTTAAATGAGTTTATATTTGCTGCAGGTCACCGTTTATTTATACGTGTCTTAACTTAAGGATGGACACGTATCATAATAGTTGTGATTATGCAGACAGACCCATTTCTGATATTTTCCCAGAAATATTCAAAGCTTTTCAGCTTGTGATCCGATTGGTCAAATGTTCTGCATTACAGAACTACTGAAACATGCTGACGTGTGATGGGGAGGAGTCCTGTGAGCTTATATTTGCATATCCCAAGTTTAATATTAAGTGCACAGCCACAGGCTCAGCTATTGGCTCCAATGCTAACAGCAACAGGCAGGCCCATTCAAATGTATATCATATTTGCATCAAGTGTTGTAAAAATATAAACATACACAAATTGATAGTGAGCCAATTTACATCATATGTTTTTCAGCACTTATTGCATTGGCAAAAAAACATGAAAAAATATCAGAACCGGATTGCCTGTGTAAACGTGAATAAAATTCACCTACAAAGGAACTAAAATAGATATATGAAATTGCATTATTTTGTAATCCCTGTTCAGAAGATTAAACATGCTACATACTTATATATTTTCAATTCACCTTCGCTTGGTAATAAAAGAGTTCTAACATGACCAACATTCTGCAGTGACCCTGTATTCCTCTGGACCAACGTTGACATCAGCCTCTGAATTAAACATTCGATCCAGGAACCTGAAGGCCATGTGTCGCCTGTCGATGACCTCACTGCTCTTCTGCTTCTGGTTGGTGGAGACGGGTCAGAGTGATGCCTTCAGCCTTCAGGACACAATGGGACAGCTGCACACGCAGTTCGCCATCAGCCTATACCAAACGCTCACAGAGACGGAGAACAACTCCAACCTGATCGTGTCGCCAGCAAGCGTCTCGCTGTCCTTGGGCCTTTTGCAGCTGGGTGCCCGTGGCAACACACTTGCGCAACTGGAGGAGGTGCTAGGATATGACATCAATGGTAAGATTCCACTCCCAAGCAATGCTCAGTGAGATTAGAGTTCAGAAGGCTTCTGGGTGTACAGGTTTAACGTAGCACCAACATATAACCAGTATACTGGGTTTAACCATTCAAGATCAAAATGTCAGGAACAAAGACACTTTGAAAACAACCTGCAGCTCTGTAGGAGTCATCGGTGAAAACTGCTGCTGAGGTCTGGCATTAGGGGCAAGCGCTTAGCAACGACCAGCAAGTCCTTTCCTATCTTGGGATGCGTGCATGAATTTCTGGATTTGCTGTTGTAACTGTAAATGAACATGGACCCGAAACTCTTGAACACAACGAATCGCATGTGTCTCACGGTTGAAGCTGTGACTGCACTTCTAAAAGGTTATCTCAAGGCTTTCTCCACAGCTTTGCCTTTAAAGTGGTGCCGGGCAGCACCGTTGGTACAGGGAACTGTGGGTTCGGCTGGTTGGGTCGACACGGTGTTGGGTGCCTCGGTGCTCTGCTCTCCCGGTAATCCCATTATACTGAGATTCCTGGCGTCAGAAGGTCACCGTGTTACACTGCATGATGGTAAGACTATACCACGCTGAGGTCAAAAGGTCCTTGCACTCAGACCCTGCTGTGCACATTAAACTGCACAGAGGTCAGATGGTAGTGCAATCAAGCCACTTTCTGTTAAGGTTGTGTCGAACATCTCAGTTGGCAAAGAGTCTAAACCCCTCAAGCCCACCTCTGGACTCTAAGGCAGTTCCACTCAGTTTGACACATTGCAAACTTCTAGATAGGGACCTATTCAGACCGGGGACACCAGGTGAGGTTTCTGTTCTGCCATGATGGGGTAGAACATAAAACCAGCAGGCTCTGGACCTCATAGAATAAGAACTGAATACCCCGGTTCCAAACCGATCTGGGAATCATCAGTCGGCAGTAAGCGATAAAGCCGGTCAGGGTGGTTTTCACGTGGCATCATAATCGTTAGGGGAGGACCCAGGTTGATCAGGAGGAACCAGGTTGATCAGGAGGAACCAGGTTGTTCAGGAGGAACCAGGTTGATCAGGAGGAACCAGGTTGATCAGGAGGAACCAGGTTGATCAGGAGGAACCAGGTTGATCAGGAGGACCCAGGTTGATCAGGAGGAACCAGGTTGATCAGGAGGAACCAGGTTGATCAGGAGGAACCAGGTTGATCAGGAGGAACCAGGTTGATCAGGAGGAACCAGGTTGATCAAGTGGATCCAGGTTGATCAAGTGGATCCAGGTTGATCAAGTGGACCCAGGTTGATCAAGTGGATCCAGGTTGATGAAGTGGACCCAGGTTGATCAAGTGGATCCAGGTTGATCAAGTGGACCCAGGTTGATCAAGTGGACCCAGGTTGATCAAGTGGACCCAGGTTGATCAAGTGGACCCAGGTTGATCAAGTGGACCCAGGTTGATCAAGTGGATCCAGGTTGATCAAGTGGATCCAGGTTGATCAAGTGGATCCAGGTTGATCAAGTGGACCCAGGTTGATCAAGTGGATCCAGGTTGATCAAGTGGACCCAGGTTGATCAAGTGGACCCAGGTTGATCAAGTTGACCCAGGTTGATCAAGTGGACCCAGGTTGATCAAGTGGACCCAGGTTGATCAAGTTGACCCAGGTTGATCAAGTGGACCCAGGTTGATCAAGTGGACCCAGGTTGATCAGGGAATTAAGTTGCTACGCCAATTTGACAATCACTGTTTTCATTTATTGTCCATGACAAGTCTCCAAGGAATTGTTGGAATGAGGTCTACACATCAAAAAGTCTAGCAGTCAATTGCACAGGGTGGTGTCTCACCCAGAAACAAGGGTGGTGTCTCACCCAGAAACAAGGGTGGTGTCTCACCCAGAAACAAGGGTGGTGTCTCACCCAGAAACAAGCGTGGTGTCTCACCCAGAAACAAGGGTGGTGTCTTACCCAGAAGCGAGATAACTCAATAGTGTTGGATACTGAACAATAGTCAGTACGGCGCTGGACTTGGGACTGCTGCCTTTATTCTATCCCCTAATCTGTTGTATTTCTTCTCTCTCCAGACATGCATGTGCAGGAGTTTCTGTCACGCTCACAAGGGGACAGCGGTAACTTCAGTCACGGGGTCCAGTTACGGCAGGCTTGCACCCTGTTCGTCCAAACCGGCATACAGCTCATTCCTCTTTTCACCCAGCGTGTCGCAGCCTTAGCCGAGAGCAGCCTGATCCGAGGCAACTTCAGCCGTACAAACCACACCCGCAACCAGCAGGAACGATACGGACGCACCCAAGGCAGTGGTGAGCCCCTCCCGGCCAGTGGCAGCGGGGAGCTGTTTGGGTCTGGCGAGACTCAAGGAGAGGCTTCCTGGTGGGGCCAACGGCTGCAGATGGCCCTGGTCAGCACAGTGAACTTCCGGGGGGTGTGGCAGAAACAGTTCCTGTTCACCGACACCCAGAACCTTCCTTTCACCCTGTCGGATGGCAACATCATCAAGGTGCCCATGATGTACCAAGCTACAGAGGTCAACTTTGGTAAGGACTCAAGAGAAGGACAATGTTTTGTGTGTCTTTTTTGTTGTGGTTGGTGAAGTGGAAAAAACAACACGTGTACCTACATTCAAACGTTTCAGTTTTACTCCACAATATACACTTGTCATTTTGACAATTTTGATTAAAAAAAAACCCACAAATGTGCTGAAAAATGTGTTCATAAAATAGATGTGATCCTGTTTGATTACATTCAGGGCTCATATTGAACCTTAACCTCTGCACGTACAGGCCAGTTTCACACCCAGTCAAACCAGCGCTACACCGTGCTGGAGCTACCATACCTGGGACGCACCCTCAGCCTGTTGGTGGCGCTGCCCAGTGAGAGGAAGACCCCTCTGGCTTCGCTGGAATCCCAGCTAAACCCCCACGCTGTGGCAGCCTGGGACACTGGCCTCCGCCGAATCAAGATGGACGTCTTCCTCCCCAGGTAGGCTCTGCGTCCGTGTCTGCTACATGCTTTTCATCACCTTTATACTAGCTTAGTAGGACGCAAGAGCATTAAGACAAGATTTTTGCAGCAATACTTTCAAACATTTGTTGTTGCTTTCATTAAGACGGCAAGCAGAGCCAAATTTTAGTGCACCTCCATAAAATTTGATTTGACCCAAATAATGACGTCCAAACAGGCGAATGGTAGCGCTATAAAAGTATGTCCTCTTTCTGGCTTTTTCAGGTTTAAAATGCAGAACAGGTTTAACCTGCGGATGGTTCTACCCTCTATGGGTGTCAGTGACACATTCAACCCAATGGCGGCAGACTTCACCGGCACTTCAGGTATACATCAATCAACCTGCCTGGTTCTAGTTTCGTATAACTTACATTCACTGGCAGAAGCCCATACAGTACTGCGCTATCTTTGCTTACAGCGGAGGAGGGCCTGTACGTGTCCGACGCCTTCCACGAGGCCAGGATAGAGGTGACGGAGGACGGGACGAAGGCAGCTGCGGCCACAGCTATGGTGCTACTCAAGCGATCCCGTGCCGCCGTTTTCAAAGCAGACCGACCTTTCTTCTTCCTCCTACGACAAGTTAGCACAGGTAGGCCTACTCATTCGCACAATAAAATGGCCTGCATATTCCCGAACACTTCAGTCACTGCGAGTGAGAAGTTAAGATCAGGTTCTCCAACGCATACGGGTCACTTCACGGATCAGCTGTTCACATGGCCATTGGAGGTGTTACTGATATAACAAGCCTTGCAGGTCTGTCAGTTGACAGGAACGTCTGCGCAGCCACAGGACCCAAAAATGATCTTTTTCTTGGTTTTTCTGTAGGATCTATTGTATTCATGGGACGTGTGGTGAATCCAGTGGACCAGGCACCATAGGACACCCGGAACCGGTTACCCAGCATTCCTTTTACCTCTGTACCTCAACCTGGGCGATGCACGAAGAATTGCCTACCATTGCAAGTATTCCATGTCTTCCTGGAACCAACAGACCAGCTTAGATTCTCTGCTAATCGTCAAGCCCTCAGAGGCGAAACGGTCAAGCCAGTTGCAAGCGACCAGACAGTTTGGAAAAGTGTTGGGACACACTGACCACGTTTCAGAATCAGGGCCTTGGTCCGGTGTTTCATTTTGCCTAGGCACTATAAACAACCTCACATCACCTTGAAGCATCAGGTGCTTATTAGCAGGTGCATATTCAAAACAAGCTGGAGTGCTGGCAAAAAATGCTAATTGGAACACCCTTTGGGGCCCCAAGACCAGGAAGAACTGTCTTACTGCTCCTTTGTCTTTCATCCTCACCAGTATTTATTGGGGACCATCAAGATGTTCCAGACTTCAGGAACTGTGTTTTTTGTACATATATGTAAATACAATTTTAATACATCTGTTTTGCACCAACAGTGTTTTGGTCCGTTATTGACGTAACACAGGCCAACAACATCCTGATTTGTATTCAGAACCTTTCCTCCAGAAGTGTCAGGTATTACTGTGTTTATGGCAATTCCCCTGGCTAAAAAAACACTAAAGCTGCTTTATAATTAGGGACGCGTCGACCCGATACTGGCCAAAAACGCTGAATCGAATATCGCCCCAAAAATAATAATTTGATACGATCCATTAGCCCATGATGTAAATGTATTGATCGACATGTTGTAGAGAGGTGTGTAGTTAGTTGTCTAAAACGTGTCAGGTGAACATAGATCTGTAGGTAAAGCAAAGGGCATCCAAACATGCGTGTTAATGACAGCGTAGTTGTTTAAGAGGGGTAAACGGACAGAAGTAGTATCAAGGAATCCCTAATAATAATAATCAAACCAACCTTCACAATGTGACACTTTTATTTACATCGTCATTCACAGCGTAAAATAGTCCATGGAAATACAAAAGCCTGCCTATGAACATTCTCTTTAAATAATTCTCTAAAGTTATTTACATCTGTACAACGTATTGAAAATACTATTTTGGTAGCGTCCTCTTCACATACAAAGACAGCAAACATTTGGTCCCTGTGACGGGGGGGGGTTGAAAAGACAACAGAAACAGGTATAGGCAGTGAGGATATCAAATGTTTAGCATCTGACAGGTAGCCTGTTACCAGGGCCTCAACTCCACCTTGAACATCCAACACCACCATGAAGAAACAGACTGTTCTACAAGAGGTCTGGGAGTGGCGCTACGGTAAATATGTGCGTGTGTGATGTAATTATCAACCATTATACTATAGTCCATTTCCTGAGGGTGTGCGCATATCTACCTTATTATCTGTCCACTGCATTTTAACCACATTTAATGTGTGGATTTTTATTTGGAGCCAAGGTGGAGTGTGGCAATCAAGAGGATTGATACAAAATATACTAAAGAACCCATCAGCGATCTTACCTCAGAAACATCTGGTTTCATGTAAACATATGGAGTTGAATGAGCGTTACTGTGCGGGACGCAAGTTGTTGTGCAGGAGGAATAACCTTTCCATTGGTAAATACAGTAACGCACCGTCGCCACGTGACGCAGCAACGCACCGTCGCTACAGGTTAAAACAACGTGTGTTTATTTTGGTGAAGTGAACCATTCATCCAGACGCGAGGGACAATGAAAGGTCGTGACCCCGACGTAACAAAAATAACTCCCAACAAGAGGGATCAATGAGAAGAAAAAGCAACATGAGCCACAACACATCCCAGTCTTTATATTTGGCCTTGAGGAGGTTAGGTCACCCTCCCGCTCCTCCTTTAGGCCCTGAGTAGGTTAGAAGGTCACCCTCCCGCTCCTCCATTAGGCCCTGAGGTTAGGTCGCCCTTCCACCCCTCCTTTTGGCCCAGAGGAGGTTAGGTCACCCTCCCGCTCCTCCTTTTGGCCCTGAGGAGGTTAGGTCACCCTCCCGCTCCTCCTTTTGGCCCTCAGGATGTTAGGTCACCCTCCCGCTCCTCCTTTTGGCCCAGAGGAGGTTAGGTCACCCTCCCGCTCCTCCTTTTGGACCTCAGGAGGTTAGGTCACCCTCCCACCCCTCCTTTTGGCCCTCAGGAGGTTAGGTCACCCTCCCGCTCCTCCTTTTGGCCCTCAGGAGGTTAGGTCACCCTCCCGCTCCTCCTTTTGGCCCTCAGGAGGTTAGGTCACCCTCCCGCCCCTCCTTTTGGCCCTCAGGAGGTTAGGTCACCCTCCCGCTCCTCCTTTGGCAAAATTGCCCACCCTGACGAAGACGGACGGGCAAACAGTCATTTAATCCCTTAGATCAGTACACCATCAAGCCCCGCTCACTAGGGGAACCGTTCTGCCCGGATAGGACTTGCCGGTAGGAGGCGGAGTGAAGAGGAGGTGCAAACGGGTGGCTGGATTAAATGGAGGCTCCCTGGCAGAGTCAGAAGCCGCCCAGGTGGTTCATGTTGTTAGACCGGTTGTGGATCTCCTCTAGAAAGTTCTCCAGCTGTTCTATTAGCATTCGCTTCTTAAACCTGCATGGCAGAGAACAAGGTCAGCGGTGTGCAAATACAACACGAGTACACAGCCATAACCAAAGTGCAGTATGACAAAATAAAGGTAAAAACGCCTATTAATGTCGTGTTGTGAAAGATACATTTAAGGTGTACTGTCATTCTCTACGTAATGTGTGAGAATTAGAACTGAAGTCAGAAGCAGCATGAGTTAACAGCAGCCTTTATCCAAACATCCAACTCTGGTCAGACAGTTGTAATAAATCCATTTGGACTGAGACGCTGCTTAAAAGCAGAACCAAACACTGGAGGTTGGATTCCTAACCTTGCAGCCTCTTTTATAATGTTCTGGAGGAAAATCAAACGGGTGTCAAAACTTCCTTGGATCTGCTTCAGGAAGTAGAAGATTTTCTCGTAGTCTAATAAAAACAAGAGGGATAGAAAAGTCAAACAGTGCGAGAGCTGCTGATGGAACAAAACACTCTCCATGTTGGGTGTTTAGACGAGACGTGAAACATTGACAGTGAGATTAAACAGCACCAGCGGAACACAACAGACTACTGAGCCAGTCGGAAACATCTGGATCTAGACCAACTACAGAACACCGGTTCCCCATACCTCACCTCAGTGTTCCCAACCCAGGGTCAACTCCCGTATGAACATGTATAGACTGACATTAAGTGGCTCTGGGTACGAGCGTGTGTTGAATGACTTCCTGGTTAATGTGAAGTGTGAACGTGACATACGTCTCCCTGGTTTCCGGATCTCCTTGGTGATGAGGGCTCTTAGCTCGGCGTTGACCTCCACACACTCGCTGTTCATCAGCCTCTTAAGTTCCCCGGGCGACGGGTACCGGGGCGGACGCTCCTCCTCCACCACCAGCACACCCCCAGCCTCCCTGCCGTCCTCACTGCCCTCAGAGAGGTCCCCCTCCCTGGGGAAGCCGTTCTCCTCGTCGCCCCTCACGCACTCTTCCTCCTCCGTGTCATCCTCCTCCGGGGGGTAGCCGAGGACTTCTAGAGGGGTTCTGGGCGGGGTGTCACCGGGACCTGGCAAAGCTGGTTCCTCTGGGCTGTACAGGTTCCCCACGTGGTTCCCCAGTACAGTCGGGTAGTCCGGAGAACCGGGGAGGCTCTCTGTAAGGACATGGCACCATTAGAAAGCATAATAGCTTTAGCCACCAGTCATTAGTGAAAGTAAAAGCACTGGGACATGAGTCCTAACACTGGCCATGTGTCTTACCGTCTAGGGGTGGTCTGGAGGGGCTGGCTGCGGGACTGACCGGGGGTGTGTAGGCCCTGCCAGGGCGCAACAGAGGGGACATGCACCTCCGTCTTTTAGGGCCTCCACCCCCGGCCCCGAGCATGCTGGAGTCCACCCCCGGCCGCTTGCCCTTGTTCTGGGGACCCGTCACAAACTCATCGGCCTCGTCAATCATCATCCCCTGGAGAAACCGGAAGAGAGACAGAGGATGAACCAACCGGCCGAACGGTCGCAACGCACCGGTGGTCAGAGGTACAACACAGCGGTCAGAGGTGATCTCAAAACAGATAAAGGGGTTAGGAAAATCAGGGACAGAGGTGCCTGTCCATCGGCAGAGTATTCAAGGGTCATGACATTCAGGTACCCTGTGTCTTGTGAAGGCCAAGGGACCCGGGATCGGGGGTGAAGGTCTGTACCTTTTTGTCCAGTTTAAAGGGGTTCCCGAAGGTGTGCAGACGTTTGGGCCGTTCCGGGTCTGCGTCTCGGAGCGGTTGGGGAAGAGCCTTCAGGAAGTCCTGGTAGTTCCCCATCTGGGCTATGGGCACTGAGTGGAGCTGATCTGGAGACAACAAGGCACAACATGCTGGTCTCTGCCTCCATCACACCAGTAGTAGGACTCATTCAACATACTGGTCTCTGCCTCAATCACACCAGTAGTAGGACTCATTCAACATACTGGTCTCTGCCTCCATCACACCAGTAGTAGGACTCATTCAACATACTGGTCACTGCCTCCATCACACCAGTAGTAGGACTCATTCAACATACTGGTCTCTGCCTCCATCACACCAGTAGTAGGACTCATTCAACATACTGGTCACTGCCTCCATCACACCAGTAGTAGGACTCATTCAACATACTGGTCTCTGCCTCCATCACACCAGTAGTAGGACTCATTCAACATACTGGTCACTGCCTCCATCACACCAGTAGTAGGACTCATTCAACATACTGGTCTCTGTCTCCATCACACCAGTAGTAGGACTCATTCAACATACTGGTCACTGCCTCCATCACACCAGTAGTAGGACTCATTCAACATACTGGTCTCTGCCTCCATCACACCAGCAGCAGGACTCATTCAACATACTGGTCTCTGTCTCCATCACACCAGCAGCAGGACTCATTCAACATACTGGTCTCTGTCTCCATCACACCAGCAGCAGGACTCAAGTAAACAGTTAATTAGGGTTGTAAGACGTACCAGGATCCTGTCCTCGGAGGAGACACACGTTGGCACTTAGCAAGTTCCTCCTCATGCGGCTCAGCTGATCCAACAGGTGCATTCTGGGAATGTCATAGGCATTACGGAAGCCCTGATGTTTCAGACTCTACACAGGAAACAAGAGAGGGTTCAAACCATCTGGGAAACATTATCACAGCACCCCCAGATTATCTGTTCATTATAAGGGCTGTTTAGTGCTGACCTTGTTTAATGTTACCAGCTGGAAGCCAGAGAACTCTGTCGAGTTGAGCTCCTGGGGCAGAGAGGGCGTCTCTCCTGTGATGCTGGCCAGAAGTTGGGTGAAATCTCTACGCTGGGCCAGGGACACGGCCCCACCACGAGTACGCACCTTAATCCCACCCTCTGCCACCACCTTCTGGGCTACAGACGCTATGAGCCGCTCATACTCAATCTTAGTCTGAGGAGACAACAGAGGGGCTGTCATGAAGAGAGTGGAAGACCAGCAGTAAAGTGTGGGGCAGATAGTGGTGGACAGACAGAGACATGCAGACAGACACAGACAGACAGACAGAACAGTCAGACAACCTGCTGGCTGAGTTTCTTGAGGTAGGACACCACACTGTAACTCAGGCCGTACTCCATGTTGTCCGACAGGAGGTTAGGAGCTCCCATAATCCTCAGTGCCTTCCGGAGGGACTGAAGAAAAGGAAAAGAAGACTGTATCAGACATTTCTAACCAAACACAAATTATGACATCCCTAAACTGCAGGCTTTGTGAAGACCAACGTCGTGTTTGGTAGGGCTGTGAAATTAATTTAATATTGAATTACGATTATGGTCTCAAACAAATACAAAAAAAAGTAATCGAACTACAACTATTATTGTGCCTCATTCAGTTTGGTATTTTTAAAACTGGCCTCCATTTTTCTTCACAACTGTGCACTTTCGGTCCTCCCTAAAACTCCCCTCCTCCTGAGCTGTGGCATTTTTCGTTCAGCTCAAGCCAAGATGATAGAAAGGGATCATTGGTAAACTAGAAAGCTAAATACGACGGATTTAGGAAAGCAATGTGGAAAAACCAACCAGAGAATGAATAAGACCTCCAGAATACCCAAACGAAAACTGGTGTGCACCATAAAACCTAAACCAAATGAAAAACAACAGATGGCCAACTAAAACCACACATGGAATCAGGACCGAAAGTCCACAACCCTGTGACAGTTGCTGACTGGTATATGTTGAATATAGGCCTAGCAAAATGTTAAATATAAAAGAGTTTTCACATTTCTTTTTGGAGCTCTTGTTTATGAATAGATTAAATGTTTAGTGGTTTTCAGTTGGTTGTGAAAGTGTACAAAGTGGATCTTATTTATATTGAACCAATTTATTATAATTTTTTTTCAGTTAAATTATATTCAGGGTAACCCACTGTTAAAAATACAATAGAAGTGCATGGTGTTTCCAAAGTCAATTGTGATTTTTGCCATAATCGATCAACACTACTATACGAGCTGTGTGGATACCAGCGCCCTGTACGAGCTGGGTGGATACCAGCGCCCTGTACGAGCTGTGTGGATACCAGCGCCCTGTACGTGCTGTGTGGATACCAGCGCCCTGTACGAGCTGGGTGGATACCAGCGCCCTGTACGAGCTGGGTGGATACCAGCGCCCTGTACGTGCTGTGTGGATACCAGCGCCCTGTACGAGCTGGGTGGATACCAGCGCCCTGTACGAGCTGTGTGGATACCAGCGCCCTGTACGTGCTGTGTGGATACCAGCGCCCTGTACGAGCTGTGTGGATACCAGCGTCCTGTACGAGCTGTGTGGATACCAGCGCCCTGTACGAGCTGTGTGGATACCAGCGCCCTGTACGTGCTGTGTGGATACCAGCGTCCTGTACGAGCTGTGTGGATACCAGCGTCCTGTACGAGCTGTGTGGATACCAGCGCCCTGTACGAGCTGTGTGGATACCAGCGCCCTGTACGAGCTGTGTGGATACCAGCGCCCTGTACGAGCTGTGTGGATACCAGCGCCCTGTACGTGCTGTGTGGATACCAGCGCCCTGTACGAGCTGTGTGGATACCAGCGTCCTGTACGAGCTGTGTGGATACCAGCGCCCTGTACGAGCTGTGTGGATACCAGCGTCCTGTACGAGCTGTGTGGATACCAGCGCCCTGTACTAGATGTGTGGATACCAGCGTCCTGTACGAGATGTGTGGATACCGGCGTCCTGTACGAGCTGTGTGGATACCGGCGTCCTGTACGAGCTGTGTGGATACCAGCGTCCTGTACGAGCTGTGTGGATACCAGCGTCCTGTACGAGATGTGTGGATACCAGCGTCCTGTACGAGATGTGTGGATACCAGCGTCCTGTACGAGCTGTGTGGATACCAGCATCCTGTACGAGCTGTGTGGATACCAGCGTCCTGTACGGGCTGTGTGCTTGTACATACATCAGGACGCCTTGTCGCCCAGAAACAGGAGACAAGGCTACAAAGTGTACGTGTGTAATCTGAGTACTTAATGGAGTTATCCAGTGGACTCACCCCAATGTAATACGGCGGCATGGTCTTCAGGTAGTTCTCAAACAGCTGCCGCCATTTCACAGGGGGCTTGAACTTGTGAACCCGGATCAAGTCATCTGCAATGACCAACACAGAGTCAGTGGGCTTTTAGAGGCACGAGAACCACCAGCGCCCTCTACTGGCCTGTCTGGGCCAAAACAGCAAAACTCAAGGCGAAACACATGCCGACAAAGATGTGTAATTCATTATCAGGTAGATCAGTAGAGCAATATGATGCTGTTACGTTTCATACGTTCTGCTACGTTGTTATGGGTCTTACCCAGTAGAGGCAACAGGACAGGGTAGTTGTAAGGCATGACGAACAGGTTGACACAGTTCAGAGCCGTGCTGGCCTTCAGGTAGCCAAACGGCTGACCCAGATCACTGTAGTTGGCACTGTTACAGACAAACACCTATAGGGAAGGGAAAAAAGGGAGGAAGATGGAGGGCAGGAAAATCACAAAGGAAAGGCATGTTTGTAACAAGCACGTGACAGTTCAATCAACAGTACCGATTGACAGGATGATCGTAGAGTTCATATTTAGTCGATTGATTGACAGGGCGTCTGCCATATGCGGTTCACCTGCCAGCAGGTGTGAGGGGACTTCCTCTCCAGGATGTACTGCGTGAGGGGCGACGGCTCCAGCTCGTACTTGTCAAAGGGAACTTTGTCGATAACCATGGGCCCCGCGTCCATGCAGGAAAAGCGGACATGAGGGTGGGCCGAGCGGGGGGGCTGGGAGGGGAAAACGTAACAGCGTAACATGAGCGCCAGAGGAGAAAACACTGGGAATTCACAAGCTCACAGACACTGGGGTGAGTTCTTTCCTCAAGGGATTTTCCCTAATCCTAACCTCAGGAACATAACCATGTTACCTATTATCTAAAATATCCCAATGTCTTAAGCTTGACCCTAAGCCCTAACGGTTAAGACCGGACTTGACCCCAGAAATATAGTAAAACCATACTACGATATGGTTGCACACACTCACCAGTGTGGGGGAGTTGGTGTCCGGCCAGAAGGCTTCTGGGATGGGCCAGTGTCCAATAGGAACCCCGGTTTTGGGATTGGGCCGCACGTAGATGAGCTTGTGGCAGCTGTGCCAGGACTGGGGGCCGGGTTTTGGGACCTCATCTGGAAGACGGAGGAGGAATGTGAATCAACATGGGTGAAAGCAGGACTCTCCTGGACAGGTACCTTCTGTAGTTCACATTTTACACAATTCTAGTAACCGAGGGTCCCTAACCCCTAGGAGAACGATGTCTTGTGTCTCTCCATGCCAGGCCTTACCTTCTAACGGAGGGGGGCCTTACCCGCTAACGGAGGGGGAGTCTTTCCATTGTAACGGGGTGGGGGGGGGTCTTACCTTCTAACGGAGGGGGGTCTGGGCCGGTTTTCTCAAAGTTTATGACCACTCCACTCTGTATCTTCTGCACCAGGGACTCCAGACACTGGTTCAACATGCGCTGGGAAAACACACTGTAGGAGCGACCTGGGGGGGAGGGGTTAGCACGAGCAGACTGTCAGTGATACGGCTGTATTACCGAACACGTAGAGCCCATCGTACGAGTCAGACACAAACTAAACTACTGAACAAAAACATCCAATTATACTTATTTTACAGTTAACCAGAAATTAACTCGCACCTAACATACCACAAGGAGTCACTAGAGATTAAAGGCAGAAATGGCCAAAACACCCGCGGCCACTCTCAAGTGTAAGCATATAACCCACAGAAACAGGGAAACACACACCTCCGGTGACCTCACACATGGGGGTGATGGCAGAGTCGTCTGAAGGAACACCTCCCAGGGGTTCTGGCTCAACAGAGGCGTGTCCAGGGATCCTCAGCACAAGGGCAAACAGGCGCTGGTCCCAACGGAACGGCTCCTTGGTCAGCTCACTGCCAGGCAAAGGAGTGGTCAAGGGGAGGTGAAGCTGGGGACACAGAGAGATAACTGGTCAAGGGGAGGTGAAGCTGGGGTCACAGAGAGATGACTGGTCAAAAAAAGGTGAAGCTGGGGACAGGTTGAAAGAGCTGGTCAGGGGGAGGTGAATCTATGGACACAGGGAAAGCTGGTCAGAGGAAGTGAAGCTGGGGACATGTTGAAAGAGCTGGTCAGGGGGAGGTGAAGCTATGGACACAGGGAAAGCTGGTCAGAGGAGGTGAAGCTGGGGTCACAGAGAGAGAAAGTGTTATGGATCGCGTAAAGACCAGTGCGAGCTGGGTGAGAGAGACAAGCAGAGGTGTGTAATAACAGCCTGGTCCAATCAGCAGGATATGGCCCTTGGTTGTCACAAAGATCGTGATTACTGACCTCATCCTGGACTCCAGCGCTGCTGGTGAGCTTGTTGCCATCGGTGATTGCCACAATGATGGCCGGCTCGAGGAAGAAGGGATTCCTACCCTGGGGGAAGAGTGAGAGGGGATAGAAATAAACAGGAGCTGCATATAGAAGGGGCGGAGCCAGGGAGTGAAATAGACATGGGCCATGTATAGAAGGGGCAGAACCAGAGAGTGAAATAGACATTGGCCGCATATAGAAGGGGTTTAGCCACGGACAGAAACAGACTACATGGGCGTGACGGGAAATCACACTATCCTCCAGCTGTATGCCATACGAGCACTATCCTCCAGCTGTATGCCATACGAGCACTATCCTCCAGCTGTATGCCATACGAGCACTATCCTCCAGCGGTATGCCATACGAGCACTATCCTCCAGCGGTATGCCATACGAGCACTATCCTCCAGCGGTATGCCATACGAGCACTATCCTCCAGCGGTATGCCATACGAGCACTATCCTCCAGCGGTATGCCATACGAGCACTATCCTCCAGCGGTATGCCATACGAGCACTATCCTCCAGCGGTATGCCATACGAGCACTATCCTCCAGCGGTATGCCATACGAGCACTATCCTCCAGCGGTATGCCATACGAGCACTATCCTCCAGCGGTATGCCATACGAGCACTATCCTCCAGCGGTATGCCATACGAGCACTATCCTCCAGCGGTATGCCATACGAGCACTAGCAGCTATCCTCCAGCTGTATGCCATACGAGCACTATCCTCCAGCTGTATGCCATACGAGCACTATCCTCCAGCGGTATGCCATACGAGCACTATCCTCCAGCGGTATGCCATACGAGCACTATCCTCCAGCGGTATGCCATACGAGCACTATCCTCCAGCGAGCACTATCCTCCAGCGGTATGCCATACGAGCACTATCCTCCAGCGGTATGCCATACGAGCACTAGCACTGCCATACGAGCACTATCCTCCAGCGGTATGCCATCCTCCAGCTGTATGAGCACTATCCTCCAGCGGTATGCCATACGAGCACTATCCTCCAGCGGTATGCCATACGAGCACTATCCTCCAGCGGTATGCCATACGAGCACTATCCTCCAGCGGTATGCCATGCACTATCCTCCAGCGGTATGCCATACGAGCACTATCCTCCAGCGGTATGCCATACGAGCACTATCCTCCAGCGGTATGCCATACGAGCACTATCCTCCAGCGGTATGCCATACGAGCACTATCCTCCAGCGGTATGCCATACGAGCACTATCCTCCAGCGGTATGCCATACGAGCACTATCCTCCAGCGGTATGCCATACGAGCACTATCCTCCAGCGGTATGCCATACGAGCACTATCCTCCAGCGGTATGCCATACGAGCACTATCCTCCAGCGGTATGCCATACGAGCACTATCCTCCAGCGGTATGCCATACGAGCACTATCCTCCAGCGGTATGCCATACGAGCACTATCCTCCAGCGGTATGCCATACGAGCACTATCCTCCAGCGGTATGCCATACGAGCACTATCCTCCAGCTGTATGCCATACGAGCACTATCCTCCAGCTGTATGCCATACGAGCACTATCCTCCAGCTGTATGCCATACGAGCACTATCCTCCAGCTGTATGCCATACGAGCACTATCCTCCAGCTGTATGCCATACGAGCACTATCCTCCAGCTGTATGCCATACGAGCACTATCCTCCAGCTGTATGCCATACGAGCACTATCCTCCAGCTGTATGCCATACGAGCACTATCCTCCAGCTGTATGCCATACGAGCACTATCCTCCAGCTGTATGCCATACGAGCACTATCCTCCAGCGAGCACTATCCTCCAGCTGTATGCCATCCAGCGAGCACTATCCTCCAGCTGTATGCCATACGAGCACTATCCTCCAGCTGTATGCCATACGAGCACTATCCTCCAGCTGTATGCCATAGCACTACTCCAGCTGTATGCCATACGAGCACTATCCTCCAGCTGTATGCGAGCACTATCCTCCAGCTGTATGCCATACGAGCACTATCCTCAGCAGCTGCCATGCCATACGAGCACTATCCTCCAGCTGTATGCCATATCCTCCAGCTGTATGCACTATCCTCCAGCTGTATGCCATACGAGCACTATCCTCCAGCTGTATGCCATACGAGCACTATCCTCCAGCGGTATGCCATACGAGCACTATCCTCCAGCGGTATGCACTATCCTCCAGCGGTATGCCATACGAGCACTATCCTCCAGCGGTATGCCATACGAGCACTATCCTCCAGCGGTATGCCATACGAGCACTATCCTCCAGCGGTATGCCATACGAGCACTATCCTCCAGCTGTATGCCATACGAGCACTATCCTCCAGCTGTATGCCATACGAGCACTATCCTCCAGCTGTATGCCATACGAGCACTATCCTCCAGCTGTATGCCATACGAGCACTATCCTCCAGCTGTATGCCATACGAGCACTATCCTCCAGCTGTATGCCATACGAGCACTATCCTCCAGCTGTATGCCATACGAGCACTATCCTCCAGCTGTATGCCATACGAGCACTATCCTCCAGCTGTATGCCGAGCACTATCCTCCAGCTGTATGCCATACGAGCACTATCCTCCAGCTGTATGCCATACGAGCACTATCCTCCAGCTGTATGCCATACGAGCACTATCCTCCAGCTGTATGCCATACGAGCACTATCCTCCAGCTGTATGCCATACGAGCACTATCCTCCAGCTGTATGCCATACGAGCACTATCCTCCAGCTGTATGCCATACGAGCACTATCCTCCAGCTGTATGCCATACGAGCACTATTCTCCCGCGGTATGCCATACGAGCACTATTCTCCCGCGGTATGCCATACGAGCACTATCCTCCAGCTGTATGCCATACGAGCACTATCCTCCAGCGGTATGCCATACGAGCACTATCCTCCAGCGGTATGCCATACGAGCACTATTCTCCAGCGGTATGCCATACGAGCACTATCCTCCAGCTGTATGACTGATGCCCCAGTGACATACGAGTACATCCAGAAATATTGTGTTCTATAAATTTGTACATGGTGCCATATACCAGTTTCAGGAAAGCTTTGAAAAGCTTATTAATTCACTCAAATAGCATTTTAGGGAACGCTTAGCCACATGTAAACTGAAGGACAATGGGCAGTTACAGACCCATGGCGATCGGATGGTGGAGATGACACAAAAAAAAGTGACAACCTACATTTCAACTCAAACGTGTGCCTATGACACATAAGGCAATACTACAGTTTAGGTACCCAACCTCTCACCCTTAACAAAACATCTTGATTGTTCAGTCGTGGCACATATGTGAAGTCAGGTAAAAACAAGTTAACATCTCTATAAAAACTAAATGCCTGTGCAACTAATCAGCCGAGGGGTTTTCACAACAAACAGCCATATAGCAGCCTTGCCCTGGCTCTAGCCCTCTCAGCCAAAGAGATAAATAAAGGCTTGTCCAGGAATTTACCTCAGAGAACACAAAATGGATTCCTGTGATCTTGACTCCGACCCTACCTGTCCTCTGGGTAACTTGTTCATGTCATGTATCTCCCCACTGGGTGTTTCCCACTCAGGAATTAATTGGCAGTTCAATGAACAAACTGAGGTAATTTCACACAGCCTAACTGGTGAGGCCGGGTATCCATAACAACCCTGTATTTCCCCACAGAGCCGCGCTAATGACATCCGATCCTATTCAGCGCTCACTTAGCATGCTAATCTGACATGTACACATATGTAAAGTGCAAGCCTGTTTAAACCCGAAAGTTTATTTAAATAAAAACCAACGATACAGAGCGGTGTATGAAACCAAATAACCAATTTTAAACCGCTGGGTAGTGATTCAGGGCACCAACTCAAGCAACACAAATAATGTACTGTTAAATGGATGACCAGAGGGGAAGGCGGCATAAAATCCAAGAGCTGGGTCATGTGTCAAGCTCCTTGAAATCAGATTTTCAGTTGAGAAATCAGTAGACGTGCATCAAGTTGACAGATAAACAACTTTTCAGGGCCTTTACAGAAACCACATGAGCTAACTGATACGAAAACTTACCATTTCAGCATATACAGTGCTGTACATAAGCATTGGGACGGTGAGACTTACAGCACATAAGGTTAGATATCAAACAAAATGTCCAACTTCAGATTGTCGGCTATAACCTGAGGATATTCACGACCACAAGCCGTTAAAGACTTGCGTTTCATACAGTCTTACCACTTCACAATCCAAATTAAACACAATAAACAAAGTTGTGCATTTCTTCGGTTGGGAGTCCTTTGCATGTGCTGACCAGAGGCTTCAGAAGCGCATGTGTCCTCACTGCTGACACAACGTAAAGCCTGATACGTGTACTCCTGTGTCTGAAAGGAACCCCGGCATATGATGTCCTGGCACACTCCGACGAGGCCGACCAAGTCTGTTCAGTAAGTAGAGACGGCCTGCGTGAGTGTATGAGTTTGGGAACATGGCAAAATACACTAACAGAGTGGAGAGAGACTGAAAGATGGTCACTGGAGCCAGAATGCTGACTTATTTGAAGAGTAGTGTGCCGTTTCAGGGCCCAGGATGCCATTTGGGACACAGCCTGTAAGGTGATCACCTGTAAATAAAGCCTTAAGGGGCATGCACACCGCCGGCTCGCTACAGCTACAAAAAGACAAGCTAATATTCATGTCCAATGAAAGCCAGTGACTCTTGGCTGTAGGAGGAGCTATGCTCAGAGACAACATCTCACAGTAACATGTTTAACTTTATGCGAGATTGCAGTGAGCGAGCTGTGACAGTTTGGCAACAACCAATGGCTCTTCCCTACCTGCTAGCCTAAAACACACTACCTGGCTAAAAATATGGACAAGAAACTTCAGATTATTTTGTACAGAGATTTTCTTTTAATTATAATCCGAAATAAATTGCTATTTACACATTGACAAATCATTGAGATGCCGCGTCTACAGACTGTGTGTACTTTCACCTAGCGCCCTGTTAGCCGTCATAGTGTTGCCTAGTCCCGTTACAGTTGGGGTAACAGGAGTGTGCTTGGTTGTCTCTCAGCCACACTATCTCACGGGATGAGTGAACTTGCTAAGCAGGAAGACACAGAAAAGGCAGAGAGAGGGAAGGAAGTGTGTGTGTGTGAAGGAGTTTGATCCTGAAGTGTTTTTAGAGCAGTCACGAGCCACTCAGGTTGCCAGGCATCTGAGCAAGTCCTCCCAGGAGAGGAAGCTGTAGAGCAGGGAGGAGTGGCGGAGGAGGGAGCTGCGCTGGGGAGCTGCTGGGTTATCCAGAGCTTGATCTGATTTACACTGCGTTTGTAGAGGAAGAGACAGAGAGACGTGGACTGACAGGTCAGGGGTGTCAAACTCAGTCCTCTGAGGAGACCTGGTGTTACACAGTTCCTTTCAAAAGGACTACTAATCAATGACAGATTAATCAAGTGGGTAAATGACTAGCAAAACAACCTGACAAGACCAACTAGAACAACAAGTTCACACATCCACTAAAACTTCCTATTACTCTCAGACAGGACATACAATATCCTAGATGGAGATGGTCCAAACTCGCAACTTAAATATGAGTTGGCGCAAATGTACCCTCCTGGTAGGGTGTTGGGTCTACCAGACAGTACGGATGAGGACACACACACGACACCAGCATCTACCAGACAGTACGGATGAGGACACACACACACGACACCAGCATCTACCAGACAGTACGGATGAGGACACACACACACACACGACACCAGCATCTACCAGACAGTACGGATGAGGACACACACACGACACCAGCATCTACCAGACAGTACGGATGAGGACACACACACACGACACCAGCATCTACCAGACAGTACGGATGAGGACACACACACACACGACACCAGCATCTACCAGACAGTACGGATGAGGACACACACACGACACCAGCATCTCTACCAGACCAGCATCTACGGATGACGGATGAGGACACACACACACACGACACCAGCATCTACCAGACAGTACGGATGAGGACACACACACACACGACACCAGCATCTACCAGACAGTACGGATGAGGACACACACACACACGACACCAGCATCTACCAGACAGTTCGGATGAGGACACACCCGTCACCAGCATCTACCAGACAGTACGGATGAGGACACACCCGACACCAGCATCTACCAGACAGACGGATGAGGACACACACGACACCAGCATCTACCAGACAGTAAGGAGGGCACACACACACACACCAGCATACGGAGGACACACACACCAGCATCTACCAGACAGTACGGAGGACACACACCAGCATCTACCAGCATACGGAGGACACACACACACCAGCATCTACCAGACAGTACGGAGGACACACACACACCAGCATCTACCAGACAGTACGGAGGACACACACACACCAGCATCTACCAGACCAGACACACACACACCAGCATCTACCAGACAGTACGGAGGACACCAGCACACCAGCATCTACCAGACAGTACGGAGGACACACACACACCAGCATCTACCAGACAGTACGGAGGACACACACACACCAGCATCTACCAGACAGTACGGAGGACACACACACACCAGCATCTACCAGACAGTACGGAGGACACACACACACCAGCATCTACCAGACAGTACGGAGGACACACACACACCAGCATCTACCAGACAGTACGGAGGACACACACACACCAGCATCTACCAGACAGTACGGAGGACACACACACACCAGCATCTACCAGACAGTACGGAGGACACACACACACCAGCATCTACCAGACAGTACTGATGAGGACACAGACACACCCTCCAAACCCTCCCTCATCTAAAAAACAACATGTTAAAACCAAACAGTAACTTCAGGCTAAGCTGTAGATTTCATGTAAAACACATCTCGACTTTGTAAAAGCTACTGACAACTATTCCACCACCAGTCAACTACAATAAAAACTGACATCTTCTGCCTCTACTCCCAACCCCGATCGCACAAACCAGAATTGACAAGACCGATTAAGTAGTAGGGACTAGTAGGGACCAGGACGATATAAAAAGGTAGCCGTTTGAGACTATTGTTTCCTACACAAGCAGAGGTCCGAGCAATTCCAGGTAAAAGGTACAGCAAGAGGAAAAAACAAAGCAAAGGAAGTCAAACTAAGGCTCACAAATGAGTGGCTGAGACGACCTCTGAGAAGGAAAAATCAGATGACCAAAATAAAATCAATGTCATGTGTGCATGGTGTCCTTATGAGTCTTCACCTACATGCGTGCGTCGGCTGGGGAGACCTAAGGTTCTCTTACCCAGATATCGTCCTACATCCATCCTACATGAAGTGTGTGTGAATTTCCTTAAAGGGGCCAATATTGTTCCTGTGCCCTTTCTGGTCTCTCGGGAGACGCTGGTTAGGCATTCACACTTGCTCGCCCGTTCACACTCACGCACACCAACTCACTCAACAGCCTTCCTCATTTGCTATGAAGGCAATCTGGGCTACTGACCTGAGCATGTATATTCATAACCCAATGATATCAGTCGGATAAAGGGAACAGTTTAATACAAACAACAAATGGAAAACAAAACGCTCAATCTGTAGAAATATGGATTAGTTCGATTTGTTTACAGTACAGGTGCGAAGGCCGCGTCTCCCCTAGCCTTTAGTAATGTTAAAACTAAAAGGACCGTTAAAGTTGACCTCTCAATAACCCCAGCAATTAATCAACCACTTCTGGGTCAGAAAGTGACATAAGAGATTCCTAATCACAAGAACATAGAGGAGAGGTCATTGAGCTGGATTTATACATATGTGCAAATTAATAATTTCATTAGATGTGCGTAGGCCTGTACGCATGTAGTGGTTAGGGTAACCATACTGTACAGATCATGACATGGAAGGTTACATTTACCTGAACATGTTCCATATAGGAATACACCAATCTTGTCAGTTGTACAACTGAATGCCTTCAACTGAAATGTGTCCTCTGCATTTTACCCAACCCTGAGGTGCAGGGGGCAGCCCTAACCAGTTACCTGATTTGACTTCCACGTCAACGGCGCCAGGGGAGCATTTTTGGGTTAACTGTCTTGCTCAAGGACAGAACGACTAAGGTCTTTTCACCTTGATGGTGGGGGGGATTAGAACCAGGGACCTTCCACACCTAAGCCCTAACCATGTGCTTGACCTTGTTTTGTGTGTAGATTTACAACTCCTCCACTTAGTGGATTGCTTGAAGTGCAGAAGATAAACCCCCCACCAATATATGAGGATGATCTAGTTTAGGTTCTTTTAAAAATGTGCCATGTCGGCGTCTGTATTAAAAACAAATCCCGGGACATAATATACTGTAGGTGACCCACATGGCTGAGACTGAAGTTCCCGGCTGGCTACGTTTGCCGCACATGCCAGATATTACCAGCAGACAAGTGTAACAATACTGCAACGTAAAATGATCGTGTGCAGCAGCAACTTGATCCCAGAGGGAGCAGTCAATGATAGGCGAGCCGGCGCATGGCGACATCCCACAGCCCCTGTATCGCCAACCCGGTCGGAGTGCCAGTGTCCAGTATACAACACTGGCACCAGGGACCCAAAGGGGTACACGTTTCTGTCGTTGCACTGACACAGCAACTTAGGCAGTGCGCTGGATTCTAGCCCGTTGCAGCCATGTTAACAGATTTACCATTTCTACGCAACATGCTACTAACCGTCTGTCTTTTCTACACAAACGGTTTAAGAGAGGAAGGTAGTTCCTTGTAAAATAAAGCCCATCCAAAACAAACACCAGTAAATTAACTCCAGTCAAAAAGTCGATGGAATCCATGGCAAGTTTGTGTCATCACTTGTCAGTCAGGGAGAGCATGTGTGTTCAAGGGCCATGTGAAGTGGGATGCTTGGAAGACTGTGAGATTGGCGGAGTGGGGGACATGGGGCCGGAAGATCAGTGGTCCTGTTCACGGTTTGAAAAGCTATCCCTGCCTACTTAGCATACATACCTGTCCATAGTTGTCTATCCCAGACACTAATCTATTTAGATTGAGCAAATCAAAAGCGGTCCTCAGAGAGTGTCCGACCGTTGTCAGTCCGGTTGCTTGAAGGTTCCTCAACTCCGTCATAAATGTGGAATGGCTTTCTTTCCATCCGGCCTTTTGAAAAAGGAAAAGGGACGATAAATTCCTGTGCACAACATTTCATTTTCTGACAGATTAATTTCCAGGTTCAAGTCAATTACAATAGACCTTTAATGGAAATTATAAATTATGAAATGTCCTTTGCAATTACATACAAACATTGTATACACTGACAGCTTATTCTGACATAAAAAGAGGAAACTCACTACTAAACTCGCGTTTGCAAACTAGTGAGCTTCTGTTGAGTTAGTAACCTCTCCCCAAGTTCACACCCCCATGTGGCCAGCTAACTAGTGGCATAATAAATATCACCCAGAGTGCCATGCGCCGATCGCATAGAAACAAAATGTCGGCCATGTTTTACAGAGGGTGCGAGAGAACTCCGTCCAGAGAGACTTCACACGACCGATAGTGACCGGAATGTGAGCAGGCATCCCGGCTAGGGGCGTAACGTAAAGCGGGACACGACCGGACAGAAAATCTACCTTGATTCCGAGGGGAACGTCCTCAAAATTAACCAACATGTACCGGTCCCCTCGACTCGCCGGATCTCTGCCTCTGAGCTGTGGGGAGAAGAATAACACACACGTTTTACCGTCACATTTGGGCAGGATTAGCAACTATGATGATGATGAACACCGCGGTTCCCCCGTGTGGTGGGGGCGATATACGGCCCCGGCGTTACAATACCTTCATAAAAGTCTCGACTGCCCCTTTCGCTATGTCCAGATAGGTAGTGCCCAGATGGGTGCGCTGGTTCATGGACGCGGACGTGTCTATCAGGAAAAGCAACACGGGCATTGTGTTGGTGACGACACGGTCTGCATGGACTGTGTGTGTGTCAATGCGACCGGTCAAAACCTGGAGAAAAAAAAAATCTATTGTCCTCCTCTGCCAGCCGCCTCAGCTAGCTAGCGAGCTAGCATGCTAACTAACTGCCTCACACATTCCTGAGAAAAAGTGTCAGAATAGTGAGTGTTGATGTCCCTACCTTCAATTAACTACAATAATTGTACAACCCTTGGGGCAGACTATGCGTTCGAGAGGGATTTTGATGTTTTTTATGTTATTTGGTCGATTTGCCTAAGTTTCATAGCAACCAACTTTCCCGTCACATCTCAACCCTGCCTTTCCCTACACACTGAGAGCGCTGTGTCCTGCCCGTTGGTTTTTAATGTCAGCACCACACTTGACCCCGCCTCCCAAGCGATCTTTGAGCGTCACATGTCCGCCCGTTCGGTCACTGATTGGCTGTTGGACGTTGCTAATTACCATATCCAAATAAGGCAATAGACATAAGACCCGGATGCGCATGCGTGACAAGCAAACGTCGAAGCATGCGAATCTCACTGAAGACGCGGTATAAACAGCTGAACGGTAGTCGTAAGAAATGTAGTGCGTGTTTAACTGCGTCTTTATTAGAGCATGAAAAAAAAAACTATAACACTGGTTTTGAGTCGTCCCCTGCTGCTAGCCCATAGGTTATCACTGCTATAATATAAATAACAAAAATCCTCACATTTTCCAATATATCTATCGGCATTTCCTTAGTTCTAAATCATTATGACTGAAAAATATCTCGAATGTTGAACACATCAAATTAAGGGATTTTTTATTATGAACTCCAGGGTAGGCACCGTTAACAAATACGTTCATGAAGATGTTGATTACGGCATGTTTGTCTGGCATCTATACTGACTAGCTCTAATAAATATTGATCCAATTAGTTATTCTGAATAGCACTGCTTTTTAGAGTCGTCGTGTTATTCTCTTTAAGTAAGACAAACTGACAAACACGGATGTTGGCATGGAGCCATTGGAACTGATTTTACCATCGCTTTTTTATAGTCTGCTTATTAAGAAATTAAGCTACCATGACTGCAGAATAAGAGTACTAGTCTTGTGGGTGTGGTTTAATGTGTGTGTGTCTAATGTATTGGAAAGAGAATGCCTTAAACTCATAGCTCTCAAAGTCTTCTCTTCCTGTCTCCAATGGGTTTTGAGAAGAGGACTATGAGAAAAAATGAAGCGAGCAATAGGTAACTCAAACCCTACCAATTGGTTTTAGCTGAATTCGTTTTATTGGGCGTTGCCAGCTGCAGGCCTATTTGTCATATGTGCCGACGTTATTAACGACAACTATTTCTTAAACTCAGTTTTGGAAGAAATTGAATTGTGACTAAAGTCATCCTATTCAATGTTTTACCTGGGTCTTATTGACACGTGTCAGATACAAACCGAGTGTCTTTTGCTGTTCAGAAGCTCTTTAACTAAGGGATGTCTATTATTGCTCTAGAGAAAATCATTCAAGACATGCCTTGAGAAAGAGACTTTAGCATCTTTATGGTCTTTTCTTTCTTTGAATCACACAATTTACCTGAAAATGTATCCATCATGAGTGAGAAATAAGAGGAAAATGCTAATCTTTTGCTAGAGACATAGACTAATCAAAAGCATGCAAACCATGTAGCTTAATGCTCTGTACATGTCCTGCTATTTACGTGTCCAAATGTTGTTTTAAAGGTGTACTAGATGATAATATTGTACTATAATCACAATCAGGTCGACTGCTTTCGCTATAGTCAGGGGAGCAGTCAGAACAGATTGGCCTATTTAAACTGTATAGAGTTCCTCTCAAGCCTTGCTGACTTTAATCACATGCCAAAATACACTATGGCCGTTGGCCAATACTGTCGGTAGTGTCACATTTATTAGTGTCATAAAGAAAGGCATGAAGAGGGGTGCATGAACTTTAAACTCGATCAGGGGTGAGCAACTTTGCTTCTGAAGGGCAGAAACACTTTGGTCAGGACAGATACTCTGGCACAAATTACAGTGTCCGTGTTCGTTTTGTTGAGCATCTATAAAGCCACTTTTAAATGCCCTGTGCATATTTGCACTGTTACGTTACTACACTAAACAATTGCACAGCTATACATTGCCCTTAATTTCATTTTGTAGACCCACACATTGGGTGATTTGCACATTGATACACTGCCCTGCATACTATTTTCACACTGCTCTTTTTGCACTTCTGGTTGGATGCAAACTGCATTTCGCTGTACTGTACTGGCACTGTCCAATCACAATAAAGTTTAATCTTATCTTAAAAACAAACACATTGGAATATACAAACATGTTCAGCTGCAGTATAACTACATTCACCCCTTTACATTCTTGCAAAACATTATACGCATGCATCAGCCCAGAGGCCAAGTCTGTACTGGCTTCAAGAAGCTGATAAAAAAGTATAGTTCTGTGTTGCTACATGTAGCTCTTAGATTGTATCCTGCATATCACTTGCAAACTTAGATTTTGTTAGAATGCAGTATGAGCATACAGTATAAGCATATATTTCAAATAGTTAGTCCACAATAATACCTTTTTTCTTTTTATATATATATATACCATCCATATATATATAATCCATACATTTTTCTCGAATCAGTACAGTGCATAATATCATTATTAACTTATTATTAAGGGAGCTTGTTTCAGTGCCAGTTCACTAGAATCTAGGCCAGGGGACGTGAATACCGGTGCCGCTGAACTAACGCGAGATTTGCGTCCATTTGAAAATGTAAGGTTGGTCTCCAAACCCTCTGGTGTGTGTGTGTGTGTCTAGGTCGGTCTAACTAGCCGGTAGCTTGTTGCTTTATTCCCGTGCTTCGAGACAGGGCTTGTTAGCATCGGTGGTCCCTAATGGATTTTCAAGGTGGGTACAGTAACTGTTAGTAAGGATTTTCTCCACAAAGCCTAAACTGATATAGTAATACATCGTAATAGGCCAACTAGCTAGCTAACATTATCGAGTATCGTTAGCATTGGCACATGAGTTAGCTAGCTAATATAATGCGTTGCTAGTGCTACATACAGTACCGGCTTGCTAGAAATACGGAATAGTTCACAATACGTTGGTTAACCAACCTATTTTGTAGTTGTGTTTTGCATTGAACTTTATTGTAACACATGAAGATACGGTCCCCATTATCTAGTGAGCAATTAGTGCTTTAGCTAGCTAACCACCTACTAGTAGCTTGACCACTTTAATCACATAATTAGGTATAATTAACACTTCAGTGAGTACAGTCAGTTATCCTATAGTTTGTTGATAGGTAGCCTATCTAGCAATTTACCTATTGCCAGTAGTTTGCTATGCCAGCCTGATGTAATTATGTTAATGTTTATTGCTAACTGACTAACTAGTAAGTTATATAATAATTAGTAAGATGCAGCTTTTTATATTCTGTAGGAGTACACTAGATAAAACTAAGAACAATATGTAAATTACTAGCCACCTACGTTAGTTTGACACGTATGAACTTTAAGGACGTGTATGCAGACAGTTAGGCAAAGGCAGTTTAACTACCAAATAAAAACACTTCCAACCACTTTATTATAACATGATTATCGACAATGTGCATCTACCCACTAGGTATTTACTTCATTACTGCTGTCAATCACTTCTAGGCACAGAACCAATGACTCTAGGTTCCCCAACATCACCTAAGCCTGGACCTGGCGCCCAGTTTCTCCCCGGGTTTCTGATGGGGGATCTGCCAGCTCCGGTCACACCACAGCCTAGGTCATTTGGGGGTATGGAAGTGAGGTCACCACTTCAAGCAGGTACAGTCTGGCAAGTTTGCTTGGGCCTAATGTGAAACTGGTCGGAGAAAAACGTCTATTACTTAATAACAACTGTGTCTAATGTCCAGGGATCCAAGTCAGTTTAGCTTATCTAACATCACCTGTGTATGGTCAGTGCTCCACAAGGTACACATGTGAGATATTGCACAATGACAACTTTAGCTGCTGAAGCTTGAATCACAATCGTTTTATTTTCTCTCATATTTAGTTTTGCTTTAACGAACACACGCATGTTTAATAGCTTCAGCGTGAAGGCCTGACAGTGTGATGGACCTGACTTGGTTTAAAAGACCTGCCTCACACAATTTACTGACACTCTTGTGTTGTTATGACTAAGTGCTGTGTTGAAAAAATCGATTCACCGATTCTGAATCGATTTTCATATTAATTTCGAAAGATCGATCCGTAACTCAGAGGATTATTTATTTATATGCCTACATTTTCCCCGTGAACTTTAACTTGCTGCGTCATTGAATTCACGCATGCGCGCGAGGTGGAAGGACATTAAAACAACGAACATGGCGGTCAGTAACGTTAACCAAGCGGTTGCTTTGAAAATGCCAGAAACGCTCAAAGCTGCAATCTGGAACCATCGCTCCGTCAGTCTAGCTGAAATGTTAACCAAAGCTATGGAGGTGTGGGGGCTGATGAGTAAAGACCCAGCCATAGTCACTGACAACGTGGCGAATATGGTCTGTGCGGTTGAGATTACGGGGCTAACCCACGTCGGCTGCTTCGCGCACATAATCAACCGGCTTCGCAAGCCGGTCTCAAACTGCCGAATGTTGCACGCCTTCTTGGGAGAGTAAGGCACATCGCAAAGTTCTTAATCGCAGTACAACTGGCACCCGTATCCTCAAAGAAAAGCAGAAGCTACTGCAGCTGAATGCACACAAGCTCAAAATTGATGTGGTGACTTGTTGGAACAGTGCACTAGAAACACTTATCTAAATCTCGAAGATCGGTCGAATAATGATAATCGATTCAAGATCCTGATAATCGGAATCGAATCGATTCTTGAAATTTGAATCGAAACCCAGCACTAGTTATGACACCGGTGTTCTCCGCTGACCTCTCTGAACCTCCATCAGGTAATTCACCCCCCCAACCCGTGGTTCCGACACCAAAAGACAAGAGTGGTGCTCCCCCGGTTAGGAGCATCTACGATGACCTCTCCAGCCCAGCGATTGGCCTTTCCCCAATGGGTGCACACAAACAGGTTAGTGTCACGGGGTAGATTTTGTCTCCTTCCTGGCCCCTGAGCAGACCTGCACCCCTCTGCCCTGAATAACAGCAGTCTGTGTTAACCCTAAGGCATTGTTCTAACCAGGTGTCTGACATGACTGTGCTACTACTGCAGCTTACTGGAGGTTTGACAGACCATTGTCTGATGTCCTCCCCATCTGGGCTTGCTGTCCAGAAAACCTCTCAAATGCAGGACCTTCTGCTTTGATTTTCTAGTCCGGGGTCAGGCTGTGGGATAATAGTTTAGGCAGGGGAGTGATTTTGCTTTGCAGTCAGAACACACCTCAATGTGTGCCTTTGTAGATGGGTCTTGGTGAGTTAGTCTGGGCTCTAGTTGACACTACATGGCGGAAATGCAATTTTTAGACTAAACAAAAACAATTCAAATAACCAATATCGACTCAGCTTAATACTATACTTTAGATGTATTGGATTGTTTTCCCCCTGATAGCTCTGGAGAGTTTTTACATTTGACAATCTCTCAATATGTTTTTGATGACTGTTTATTAAAGACAGGATATACCCAGTTTTGCTATGTTGTTGTTATTGCTAGTATTTGTAGTAACTGTTGTCTTTCTTTCAGCCCTTTACATTGATGCAAACTCCCCTGTCAGGTTACATGGCAGTCACACCAGGAACAGGTGAGCCCTTTTTCTTTTAAACATACACTAACTCTGGTTACAATGGACGGAAACTGAATAACTTCCTTATGAAACTTGTCAGTCTGTTCTTGTCCTGAGAAATGAAGGCTATTCCATGTTTGAAATTGCCAAGGATCTGAAAGTCTCACATCACTGTGTACTACTCCCTTCACAGAACAGTGCGAAATGACACTAACCAGAATATAAATGAGGGGCAGGCCCCAGTGCACAATGGAGCAAAAGGACAACTGCATGAGTGTCTAGTTTGAGAGACAGAGTCCTCACAGTGCTCAACTGGCAGCTTCATTAAATAGTACGTTAAATAAACACCAGTCTCAATGTCAACTATGATGAGGCAACTTTGGGATGCCGGCCTTCTAGCCAGAGTTGCAAAGACGAAGCCTGGTCTTCTCAGACTCGCCCATAAATAAATATAACATTCACTGGACAGAGGAAGATTGGAAAAAAGTATAATGAACAGACACGTTTAAGTTTTAAGTGTTCAGATTACAAAGAAAAGCATTTGTGAGAATCCGATGTGGAAAATACATTTATCATTGACTCTGTATTGATTTGTAACTCTATTTGAAGTTTACTCGTTTACTTTGTATGTTTAAATCATTGCGTGTACTGAACCTGTCTTCCCTAAAGCACCATCTTCTAACTTGTGTATTGGTGTTCCGATAATGAGTGGACCGTTGGCTGTGCCGGGCCTCCGCTCCATCTGTTCAAGGCCAGACTTGGCTCCTGGTCTACAGAACCGTAATATGTACAGGGGATCCTGGGGAACACGATTAGAAGCAGATGAGTTCAAATGACAAGTTACAGGAGGAGTGCTTCACACCATCTGTCCAGCACAGCAGGCGCAATGTAAGGGGCTCTGCTTTAATCATGTTAAAATCCCAGGTTTGTACCTGGTGAAAGGGGATCGATCTACTTAAAAAAAAAAAAAATGCCACGTCATACTCTGTGGATGGCACTTGATTCTGAGTCGATTCTCTCCTGGAACAGGACAATGGCCGGAAAGCACAGGTCCAAACTATGCTGGCCCTATTTAGTTAAGATGCCGTCCGCTGGTTATTCTGTCGATAATGCAGTGGTCGGCACAGTCAACAGATTGAGCTGTTGTTGGAGCAGCTTGACCGTATGGAACGTCAGAAGTGTCCATCAAGCCGGTCTGATTAGTGGGAGGTGCTTCAGGGAGCCTGCGGAGACATCTCATTAGATTATATCAACTAGAACGCCAAAGTTCGGCAAGATGTAGTTGCTGCCGATGGTGGATACGTTTAAAGAACATAAGTTTGCCAATAAAAATAATTATTAATTTTTTTGATTATTTTATTTCCTATCCATTTGGCTATTAATCATATTGAAACTAATTTCATGTATCTTTTCTTGGACTACAAGGCAAGTCCTAAGTGGCCCCAAACCTTTGGAAACCCAGTATGTCTCTAGTGGTCTCCTGTATCCCCAGGGAGGGAATTCATGTATGGCTGATGTTCTCCTCCCATCAGCATCGAGTCTTTTCAGTCCTGCCGGCATCGGTTCTCAGACCAAGTCGGTCATGTCTCCCGCCCAAGTCGACCCGTTCTTCACTCAGGGAGAGACGCTGTCTTCAGAAGACCACCTAGATGATACCTGGGTGACTGTGTTTGGGTATGTTGGTTACTCCCCTTAACATCTATGACTCCTGTGATATTGGGGCCAATCAGTGCTGACCTGTGAAACTATGTGCAAATGTGAGGCAATGTGCGTGCGTGCGTGCGTGCGTGCGTGCGTGTGTGTGTGTGTGTGTGTGTGAGAGATCTCTGCGGACTTGAGCCACGTGTGTGTTTTGATCTGTGGGGACCCGTTCCTTGTGTGTCTGTGAGTGTGTGATCTGTGGGGACCCGTTCCTTGTGTGATCTGTGGTGACCCGTTCCTTGTGTGTCTGTGACTGTGTAATCTGTGGGGACCCGTTCCTTGTGTGTTTGTGAGTGTGTGATCTGTGGTGACCCGTTCCTTGTGTGTCTGTGAGTGTGTGATCTGTGGTGACCCGTTCCTTGTGTGTCTGTGAGTGTGTGATCTGTGGTGACCCGTTCCTTGTGTGTCTGTGAGTGTGTGATCTGTGGGGACCCGTTCCTTGTGTGTCTGTGAGTGTGTGATCTGTGGGGACCCGTTCCTTGTGTGTCTGTGTGTGTGTGATCTGTGGGGACCCGTTCCTTGTGTGTCTGTGAGTGTGTGATCTGTGGGGACCTGTTCCTTGTTTGTCTGTGAGTGTGTGATCTGTGGGGACCCGTTCCTTCTGATAACGAGAGTTTCCTGAATAATGCTCTTTGTTCAACAGGTTTCCTCCGGCCTCTGCTTCATATATTCTGCTCCAGTTTGCCCAGTATGGAAACATACTGAAACACGTGGTAGGAATACTAGCTTCCTATTGGAAGTGTGTGTGTGTGTGTGTGTGTGTGTGTGTCTCTGTTCTCATGTGGTTTTTCCCAACTAGATGTCCAATTCCGGTAACTGGATGCATATTCGGTATCAGTCTAAACTCCAAGCGAGAAAAGCACAAAGCAAAGACGGGAAGATTTACGGCGAGGCCATAATGATCGGCGTTAAACCGTGCATCGATAAGGTAAGTGTCTCTGTGTTAATGGTGATTGGGTTGTACATCTTGTAAATATTTAATCTGTAAAGCAAATGGGCGCTATGAACGGATGGGGCTTTCATATGACTGTGTTAACATCACAGTTGGTCATTAGGATTAGTCGCCTGTCCCGTTATGTACGTTTGGACATCCACAATTACACTCACTGTGAAGTGGCCACATGTGGTAGACAATGTGTGAAGGCAAAAAACACAACTACATGACAGGATTGTTTGGGATTTTGAGATGAGGGGTATGTTTCTTATCTAGAGACTCTCTCTGTCTCAGACTGTGATGGAGAGCTCCGACCGAGGCCCCGTCTACCCAGGTTCAGTGTTCACTCCCCCAGTGAGGAATGGGACTCCCGGGCATGAGGTGTCCACACCTCGATCCTCCATGAGACCTCTGAGTGCTGCATACAAGGCCTCCAGCAGTGACTACCAGGTAGGAAGGGTACAGACCACTGGTCAGTTAAATACGGGTTAGTTCAACCAGCAATCACTACCAGGTAGGAAGGGTGCAGACTACTGGTCAGTTAAATACGGGTTAGTTCAACCAGCAGTGACTACCAGGTAGGAAGGGTACAGTCTACTGGTCAGTTAAATACGGGTTAGTTCAACCAGCAGTGACTACCAGGTAGGAAGGGTACAGACCACTGGTCAGTTAAATACGGGTTAGTTCAACCAGCAGTCACTACCAGGTAGGAAGGGTACAGACCGCTGGTCAGTCATAAGACATTGTTCATGTTATTTAAATGCCTTGATTATCGTGTTCATGACGCCATGTACAACAGCATGCAGACATTCCTGTTCTTGCTGTACTGCGCTTGTCAATAGGGAAATGTATTCGTATGTTTAATTTACTCTAAGCTAAACCATTAGAAACACTGTTCTGATAATTGGAAAGGATGTTCACCAAATTGAGTCTTGCTAATACTAAACCAATGTGTTGAAGTGTGAAAATCCTAACAAATGACTGAGGTGGCAGTTCCTCCACTAGAGGGCAGCAGCGGTACTTATACAGGGTTTCCGCGGGTCATTAAAAAGCATGAAAAGTCATTAAATAGATTTTGTGAAAATTCAGGCATTAATTGGCATGAAAAAGCATGAACTTCGATGTTCAAAGGCATTACAAATTATGTAAACTTGATGGAATAGAAACATTGTTTTTCATGATTTATTTTGACTATATAAACATCTAAATCTAATTTTGATCTGAAGTATAGCGTAATGGTTGAAAGGCGGAACCTTTTAATTGGCTGTTTTGCACGGCTGGTGCACGGTCGCGACACCTGATGCTAGTAATGCAAGGTGCTGTGAGTGTGAGTCTGCTGTCTATCGAGTGAGTGAGTGTGTGCTGTGGTGAAAGAATGGAGGAAATATCAAATGATGGAAAAATGGGAAAATGCAAGTTTCAGCAGAAGTGGTTGGAGGATGAACTATTCAGAACCTGGTAAATCCCGTCCAGGGCTTGAATTTCGGTGCGGGAATGCAGGGATTGCGCATAATTTAAACCATTCCCGCAAGGTTAGTTTTTATAGTGCGAGAAATTCCCGCACAAATATATTTGCTTCATCTCAGGTAAGAGGTAAAGTTGGCTGGATATTCGATATTGGATATTCAACGGATATTCGGTGCCCGATATCAGGTCCGGTTTTCCCGCAAGCAGCCACACTACACCGGGTGATATAGACGGATAGAAACCTCCGTATGCTTATAGTTAGAACGTCAATAAAGTACGTCTTAAAGTTATGAATTCAATAGCTGTTTAACCATTTGGCCTTGAAACTTCAAACCACTGTCAGGTTGTTTTATAGAGGACACCTACATTTTGCACAGCTTTGTTTTTTTAAGGAAATGGTGTAAGAGACGTTTAATAAACACTTAAAAACGGTAAAAATCTTTTTTGTGAAATCATTACGAAACCTCAATTTACTTAAGGTCTTTCACATGTTGCACATAATTTGGTTTTTCAAAATAAAACATTTAAAAAATCTTAATAGTTTTTTGAGCAGTGACCTATTAACCTCAAACCACTTTCAGATAGTCTGCAGGGGCCACCCACATGTTGCACAACTGGAAATGCACAATTCAATACAAATCTGTAGATATTAATAAATGAAGATGATTAAATTAGACAGATGCATCACAAGTTATTCTCTCCCCATAATATTTAGACCCCCATGTGACCCACCTAATGAAATTCAGGCCCTGGCGTCGATAGTAAACCCGGAGAGGCATTTTGCAGCGAGTGTGTGGGAATGGGGTGGTGGGGAGGACAGGGGGTTGACATGATTTTGTCGAATTTGCCTACAGCCGTAAGCAGTATAGGTTCATTACTTTAATTTGTATTTCTGTTGTGTTATTATTTTGTGAAGTACTTTGTGTTGCGTTAATGACTGTAAACCTTCTTGTGAGCCATCTGACAGTTAAAAAATAGCATTGTCAAATGCTCACAAATAGTGTGAGAAAGTATCTGCAGATGGGCATGAAATTAGTTTAAAGTGGCATGAAAAAGCATTAAATGAGATTGGCTGATACCTGCAGAAACCCTGTTGTATGACCGAGCTCTTAATGACTAAATACACAAAACCAAAATATAAAAATAAAATGAAACCATCACATTGTGGATCACGTGTGTCTGTGGAAAGGTTTTTACATTTAGCTAGTCCTCATGTTTCCATGTTTACCATTGAAGGGAGAAAGTCTATTAATATCCGGTGCCCGTTTTTAATGCTAGAAACAATGTCTTGATTTTCTTGAAGCTTTTTTGTTGCCAGTTAACACATTTTTCTAAAACATTCTCAAAAAAATGTCCCATTTAGCAGCCTCATTCAGGACAACACAGTCAAAATACCTACTGCGTTATTAAAGCATCTTTATGAATAGATGGTCTTCCAGTTCACTGCGCATTTCATGCGTTTTAAGATTTGTCACATCTTGGAGCCTACAGAAAACACTCACTGATTCACCAGCTCATTCTATTGTTTTCAGGTTGTGACCGACAGACAAACCCCACGGAAGGATGACAGTTTGGTTTCCAAGGCGATGGAGTATATGTTTGGCTGGTGAGATCTGAGTAATGGTCTCTCATGACGATCGCGTCTCTGTTTGCCCGGTGATGATGACCAGTCTTCTGTCACCACCATTTTACAGTCAGGGCGTGACTAACAAATGACTCCCTAAACCCTCAGCTGGAGAACTTTTGATCATATGCACTACGTGGGGCAGTAGGGGTCTGATTGGGACGGCTGCAGCGTGTGAACCCTTGTAAGAGTCAAGCTGTTTCCGTGACGACTATGCACTTTCTCTGGTGGTTGAGTGACCAGGAGTTTGCCCGGACCGGATATTGTACAGTGCGTCGGCATCAAATTGCGTGTTTCTGGTTTTAAATCAGCGCCAAACGGACAAACAACACAAACCCACACAGCTCACACTGGATTTCCCAAGCCAGAATCGCAACGGTTGTCGTCAGTGGGAAAATGTGTGAGGGGGTTTGACATATGATATGGTTTTGATGTGGTTGAGACATTAACACTCTCTCTCACACACACACGCATGTTTTGTCCAAATCACACACTTTTCTTTATTTAGTGCCCTTGTTTTTACCTGGGCCCATAAGTTTGAGGCCACTCTGTAGTGAATAGGGCACTATTTGTTTCAGACATGGTCTTTCAGCTGTACTGTTACCAACCTGAGTGCTCCTCTGTCAGCTTTAAACCAGTAGACATGGACATCGTGTGCCTTCATTTGTTGACATGGTGGGTAATCAGCTCTCTGAGTAACATTTTTAAAGAGTAGTCCTTAAATGCCTTTTGTATACTCTGTTGGAAACATGTTTTTTTTTAAATGTGCTGTGTGCTATTTCTACCTTTATCTGGTCTGCTGTGTTCATGTCAAATAAACCTGTTCATTGTAATACCTGTTGTGTTTTAAACCCAAACAACGGCAGACACACTTTTTGCTGTTTAACTGTACCAGCATCGGAATTCTCTGTTGTTTTTATGGACAGGAAGTGCCTGCTCAATTTGCAGATGTGCTATAAAAAGACTCTTTACTGTAATTGTCGTTCTGCCATGTGTTTCCCCGGGCTGTAAACCCGGAACATTTGTATTCCAGTCAGCCGTAACAGAGATGTGGACTCCAGCTGGTGCTCATGGCTCACTTTCCACCCAACCCATGGCTTAGAGGACCTCTAAACAGCATGTGTGCAGCTACTGAAAGTCTACCAACGCCCGCTACTTATTCATATATGTATTCAACAACACAATGCCATCACGTTGCCGTCCCTTTCAACCAGTATCCCACATGGTGCCCTTTATAGCATACTGTTTTTGACCCTGGCCTGGGGCTCTGATCGACTGTCTTATCCCTCAATCTCTTCATCATTCCTTTTCTATCCCTTCTCCATTCCTCCCCTCGCCATTCCTCCCCCCTTTTTACCTGTCTCCCGGGAGGCTGATTCAGAGTTCCAGATATGCTCCAGGTAATTTTTAGGAATGCAGTTACCTTGAAGGAATTTTGTAGTGAGAATGAATCCTGATCGTTTGTCCGCTCTGTGTTCAACTACCCCTCCTGGATGAGTGTTGGCTTGACAACATCCGACATCGAGGTACATGACAGTTTTTTGGTAATGTTTATTTTTTTCAAATAGCCGATAACATTTTACATGTAGCCTGTAAAAGCCTGCAGATTGTATGTACGGTATTATGATTCAGAGATGCTCTGGGGGCTTTGTTTGATAAAGTAGACGATTATTCAAAGTTAGAAAAAAGAGGAGTCTTATTTCTATCTACTGGATCAATAACACACATGAATAGATAATCCTGAGATAACCGTCACAGTCCGACACAGCATTGGTTCAATTGATCGTGTGATCTATTGATCACAAAATCTTCAGTGTCGTCGGAGCTGGCTAACACAGCACCTCTGTCATCACGAATGCAAACTACGAGGTCACAGCACCTCTGACATCACATATGCAAACTACAAGGTCACAGCACCTCTGACATCACATATGCAAACTACAAGGTCACAGCACCTCTGACATCACGTATGCAAACTACAAGGTCACAGCACCTCTGACATCACGTATGGAAACTACAAGGTCACAGCATCTCTGACATCACGTATGCAAACTACAAGGTCACAGCACCTCTGACATCACGTATGCAAACTACAAGGTCACATCTCCTCTGACATCACGTATGCAAACTACAAGGTCATCCGGAGTATTATTTTCTATGCTGTAGTTGGCCGCTGAGTGCACTCCTCTTCAACTTCAGCTCATGTTGCCGCCACTAGATGGCAGTATTTCACTTCGGATCCCATATAGTTAACAATAATAATGTAGTCCTCAATTGTCACCTAGATGCTTTGTTATATTTAAGGGTTAAGGTGGGTTCTTATGCACGATGCAGTGCAGAGTGCCTGGTTGCTTCCCGTAGCCATGATATATTGGCCATAAACCTCTAACCCCACAGGTGCCTTGCTACCAATACACCAGTTTTTGAAGCAATTGGAATGGTAAAAAAGGAACAGTAAAAAGTAAGTATGTCTGTGTGTATACGCTCACCGGCCACTTGATTAGGTACACCTGTTCAACTGCTCTTTAACACGAATATCTAATCAACCAATCACGTGGCAGCAACCAAATGCATTTAGACATGTATTCATGGTCAAGAAAATGTGCTCAAGTTCAAACAAAGCATCAGAAACGAGTTCTAATGCAGTTCTAAAGGCAAATGGGGTTCCAACCTGGTTCTAGCAAGGTGTACCTAATGAAGTGGCCGGTGACTGTGTAGTCAGCCAGGTCAGAATAGGTATCTTTCTTGTCATATCCAACTGTCACTCGATGGCAATGCTTCCACATTGGGCAGTAATCAACCATTCATAGTTACCATGTTACCATCAAGGGACCATGATGTCATCTTTGTGTGTCCACTAGGTGGCAATGTTCCCACTATAACCTGTAAAGTAGGAGCTTGTGCTGTAGCTCATAGATATAATCCAGTCAATTTCTACCTCATTGACATTTACATGATGTTGGTTTCTTTTTAAAATTATTTGCCACCGCTCACTTACTTATATTAGATATTGTTGTTATTTACCGTGGCATTCTCACTATAAATAGACCGTGTTGTTGTTTACCGCTGTGTCCTCACTGGAAGGAGATATTATTGTCTCACTAGAAGGAGATATTGTTATTATTTACCGTGGCATTCTCACTATAAATAGACCGTGTTGTTGTTTACCGCTGTGTCCTCACTGGAAGGAGATATTGTTGTTATTTACCACGGCATTCTCACTATAAATAGACCGTGTTGTTGTTTACCGCTGTGTCCTCACTGGAAGGAGATATTGTTGTTACCGTGTTGTTGTTTACCGCTGTGTCCTCACTGGAAGGAGATATTGTTGTTATTTGGCATTCTCACTATAAATAGACCGTGTTGTTGTTTACCGCTGTGTCCTCACTGGAAGGAGATATTGTTGTTATTTACCGTGGCATTCTCACTATAAATAGACCGTGCATTCTCACTATAAATAGACCGTGTTGTTGTTTACCGCTGTGTCCTCACTGGAAGGAGATATTGTTGTTATTTACCGTGGCATTCTCACTATAAATAGACCGTGTTGTTGTTTACCGCTGTGTCCTCACTGGAAGGAGATATTGTTGTTATTTACCGTGGCATTCTCACTATAAATAGAGACCTGTGTCCTCACTGGAAGGAGATATTGTTGTTATTTACCACGGCATTCTCCTATAAATAGCGTGTTGTTGTTTGTGTCCTCACTGGAAGGAGATATTGTTGTTATTTACCGTGGCATTCTCACTATAAATAGACCGTGTTGTTGTTTACCGCTGTGTCCTCACTGGAAGGAGATATTGTTGTTATTTACCGTGGCATTCTCACTATAAATAGACCGTGTTGTTGTTTACCGCTGTGTCCTCACTGGAAGGAGATATTGTTGTTATTTACCGTGGCATTCTCACTATAAATAGACCGTGTTGTTGTTTACCGCTGTGTCCTCACTGGAAGGAGATATTGTTGTTATTTACCACGGCATTCTCACTATAAATAGACCGTGTTGTTGTTTACCGCTGTGTCCTCACTGGAAGGAGATATTGTTGTTATTTACCGTGGCATTCTCACTATAAATAGACCGTGTTGTTGTTTACCGCTGTGTCCTCACTGGAAGGAGATATTGTTGTTATTTACCACGGCATTCTCACTATAAATAGACCGTGTTGTTGTTTACCGCTGTGTCCTCACTGGAAGGAGATATTGTTGTTATTTACCACGGCATTCTCACTATAAATAGACCGTGTTGTTGTTTACCGCTGTGTCCTCACTGGAAGGAGATATTGTTGTTATTTACACGGCATTCACGCTTTATTGGTATATTGTTATTATATTGGCCATCTGAAGTACCAGTGCGCAAGTACTCAATCTCCAATTAATATATTAATTTAGATCTATATTGCATCCAGGATATACAAACAGTATGGATGTCTTTGCCTTTATTGTCCTCTGGATGCCATCTAGATGTCTTTCTGGGTTTTCTTTAATGAAATTGAAAAAAAGTACTCTTTTTCAGTACTCTTTCCTAATTCATTAATCATTAAAATTTCTGTAGATGTATACTCCTCTGTCTGTATATGGACACATGTTGGTATTTGGTATTTTCTTATCTGCAAAACAACCAGTTATGGAGAAGTGTTTAGTGCAATTCACTCTGTTTGTAACTATTGACTTGTTTCATATTATGTTTACAAAGATCATATCCGAGCAGATTTGATTGAGTGAAAATGTGTGACGTTATACAAAGGAAGGCAAAAAAGATTCAGTTTTCTGTGATTTTTGGACTGGTTTTACGGAGATGAAGTTTGGAGCTGGGTCTTGGACCTTGTTCTCCGGCGCAGAACTGGGTCTTGAACCTTGTTCTCCAGCACAGCTGGGTCTAGAACCTTGTTCTCCGGCACAGAACTAGGTCTTGAACCCACATATCTGCATAAAAAAAGACATGGATGATATAGGGAAATGTTAAAGAGCAGTTGGCTAGAACTAACGCCACCTTTAACATGAGTCCCATGGTTAACGTCCTACACCCCAGTCTATATTATATTACTGGTCAGTGTCCTACACCCCAGTCTATATTATATTACTGGTCAGTGTCCTACACTCCAGTCTATATTATATTACTGGTCAGTGTCCTACACCCCAGTCTATATTATATTACTGGTCAGCGTCCTACACCCCAGTCTATATTATATTACTGGTCAGCGTCCTACACCCCAGTCTATATTATATTACTGGTCAGCGTCCTACACTCCAGTCTATATTATATTACTGGTCAGTGTCCTACACCCCAGTCTATATTATATTACTGGTCAGTGTCCTACACTCCAGTCTATATTATATTACTGGTCAGTGTCCTACACCCCAGTCTATATTATATTACTGGTCAGTGTCCTACACCCCAGTCTATATTATATTACTGGTCAGTGTCCTACACTCCAGTCTATATTATATTACTGGTCAGCGTCCTACACCCCAGTCTATATTATATTACTGGTCAGTGTCCTACACCCCAGTCTATATTATATTACTGGTCAGTGTCCTACACCCCAGTCTATATTATATTACTGGTCAGCGTCCTACACCCCAGTCTATATTATATTACTGGTCAGTGTCCTACACCCCAGTCTATATTATATTACTGGTCAGTGTCCTACACTCCAGTCTATATTATATTACTGGTCAGTGTCCTACACCCCAGTCTATATTATATTACTGGTCAGTGTCCTACACCCCAGTCTATATTATATTACTGGTCAGCGTCCTACACCCCAGTCTATATTATATTACTGGTCAGCGTCCTACACCCCAGTCTATATTATATTACTGGTCAGTGTCCTACACTCCAGTCTATATTATATTACTGGTCAGCGTCCTACACCCCAGTCTATATTATATTACTGGTCAGTGTCCTACACCCCAGTCTATATTATATTACTGGTCAGTGTCCTACACCCCAGTCTATATTATATTACTGGTCAGTGTCCTACACCCCAGTCTATATTATATTACTGGTCAGCGTCCTACTCCCCAGTCTATATTATATTACTGGTCAGTGTCCTACACCCCAGTCTATATTATATTACTGGTCAGTGTCCTACACTCCAGTCTATATTATATTACTGGTCAGTGTCCTACACCCCAGTCTATATTATATTACTGGTCAGTGTCCTACACCCCAGTCTATATTATATTACTGGTCAGTGTCCTACACCCCAGTCTATATTATATTACTGGTCAGTGTCCTACACCCCAGTCTATATTATATTACTGGTCAGTGTCCTACACTCCAGTCTATATTATATTACTGGTCAGTGTCCTACACTCCAGTCTATATTATATTACTGGTCAGTGTCCTACACCCCAGTCTATATTATATTACTGGTCAGTGTCCTACACCCCAGTCTATATTATATTACTGGTCAGTGTCCTACACCCCAGTCTATATTATATTACTGGTCAGTGTCCTACACCCCAGTCTATATTATATTACTGGTCAGTGTCCTACACCCCAGTCTATATTATATTACTGGTCAGTGTCCTACACCCCAGTCTATATTATATTACTGGTCAGTGTCCTACACCCCAGTCTATATTATATTACTGGTCAGCGTCCTACACTCCAGTCTATATTATATTACTGGTCAGCGTCCTACACCCCAGTCTATATTATATTACTGGTCAGTGTCCTACACCCCAGTCTATATTATATTACTGGTCAGTGTCCTACACCCCAGTCTATATTATATTACTGGTCAGCGTCCTACACCCCAGTCTATATTATATTACTGGTCAGTGTCCTACACTCCAGTCTATATTATATTACTGGTCAGTGTCCTACACCCCAGTCTATATTATATTACTGGTCAGCGTCCTACACTCCAGTCTATATTATATTACTGGTCAGTGTCCTACACCCCAGTCTATATTATATTACTGGTCAGTGTCCTACACTCCAGTCTATATTATATTACTGGTCAGTGTCCTACACCCCAGTCTATATTATATTACTGGTCAGTGTCTTACACCCCAGTCTATATTATATTACTGGTCAGCGTCCTACACCCCAGTCTATATTATATTACTGGTCAGCGTCCTACACCCCAGTCTATATTATATTACTGGTCAGTGTCCTACACTCCAGTCTATATTATATTACTGGTCAGTGTCCTACACCCCAGTCTATATTATATTACTGGTCAGTGTCCTACACCCCAGTCTATATTATATTACTGGTCAGTGTCCTACACCCCAGTCTATATTATATTACTGGTCAGTGTCCTACACTCCAGTCTATATTATATTACTGGTCAGTGTCCTACACCCCAGTCTATATTATATTACTGGTCAGTGTCCTACACTCCAGTCTATATTATATTACTGGTCAGTGTCCTACACTCCAGTCTATATTATATTACTGGTCAGTGTCCTACACTCCAGTCTATATAATATTACTGGTCAGCGTCCTACACCCCAGTCTATATTATATTACTGGTCAGCGTCCTACACCCCAGTCTATATTATATTACTGGTACACCCCAGTCTATATTATATTACTGGTCAGTGTCCTACACCCCAGTCTATATTATATTACTGGTCAGTGTCCTACACTCCAGTCTATATTATATTACTGGTCAGTGTCCTACACCCCAGTCTATATTATATTACTGGTCAGTGTCCTACACTCCAGTCTATATTATATTACTGGTCAGTGTCCTACACCCCAGTCTATATTATATTACTGGTCAGTGTCCTACACCCCAGTCTATATTATATTACTGGTCATTACTGGTCAGTGTCCTACACCCAGTCTATATTATATTACTGGTCAGTGTCCTACACCCCAGTCTATATTATATTACTGGTCAGTGTCCTACACTCCAGTCTATATTATATTACTGGTCAGTGTCCTACACCCCAGTCTATATTATATTACTGGTCAGTGTCCTACACCCCAGTCTATATTATATTACTGGTCAGTGTCCTACACCCCAGTCTATATTATATTACTGGTCAGTGTCAGTCTATATTATATTACTGGTCACACCCCAGTCTATATTATATTACTGGTCAGTGTCCTACACCCCAGTCTATATTATATTACTGGTCAGCGTCCTACACCCCCCAGTCTATATTATATTACTGGTCAGTGTCCTACACCCCAGTCTATATTATATTACTGGTGTGTCCTACACCCCAGTCTATATTATATTACTGGTCAGTGTCCTACACCCCAGTCTATATTATATTACTGGTCAGTGTCCTACACCCCAGTCTATATTATATTACTGGTCAGTGTCCTACACCCCAGTCTATATTATATTACTGGTCAGTGTCCTACACCCCAGTCTATATTATATTACTGGTCAGTGTCCTACACCCCAGTCTATATTATATTACTGGTCAGTGTCCTACACCCCAGTCTATATTATATTACTGGTCAGTGTCCTACACCCCACACCCCAGTCTATATTATATTACTGGTCAGTGTCCTACACCCCAGTCTATATTATATTACTGGTCAGTGTCCTACACCCCAGTCTATATTATATTACTGGTCAGTGTCCTACACCCCAGTCTATATTATATTACTGGTCAGTGTCCTACACCCCAGTCTATATTATATTACTGGTCAGTGTCCTACACCCCAGTCTATATTATATTACTGGTCAGCGTCCTACACAGTCTATATTATATTACCAGTCTATATTATATTACTGGTCAGCGTCCTACACCCCAGTCTATATTATATTACTGGTCAGTGTCCTACACCCCAGTCTATATTATATTACTGGTCAGTGTCCTACACCCCAGTCTATATTATATTACTGGTCAGTGTCCTACACCCCAGTCTATATTATATTACTGGTCAGTGTCCTACACCCCAGTCTATATTATATTACTGGTCAGTGTCCTACACTCCAGTCTATATTATATTACTGGTCAGTGTCCTACACTCCAGTCTATATTATATTACTGGTCAGTGTCCTACACCCCAGTCTATATTATATTACTGGTCAGTGTCCTACACCCCAGTCTATATTATATTACTGGTCAGTGTCCTACACTCCAGTCTATATTATATTACTGGTCAGTGTCCTACACCCCAGTCTATATTATATTACTGGTCAGTGTCCTACACCCCAGTCTATATTATATTACTGGTCAGTGTCCTACACTCCAGTCTATATTATATTACTGGTCAGTGTCCTACACTCCAGTCTATATTATATTACTGGTCAGTGTCCTACACCCCAGTCTATATTATATTACTGGTCAGCGTCCTACACCCCAGTCTATATTATATTACTGGTCAGTGTCCTACACTCCAGTCTATATTATATTACTGGTCAGTGTCCTACACCCCAGTCTATATTATATTACTGGTCAGCGTCCTACACCCCAGTCTATATTATATTACTGGTCAGTGTCCTACACCCCAGTCTATATTATATTACTGGTCAGCGTCCTACACCCCAGTCTATATTATATTACTGGTCAGCGTCCTACACCCCAGTCTATATTATATTACTGGTCAGTGTCCTACACTCCAGTCTATATTATATTACTGGTCAGTGTCCTACACCCCAGTCTATATTATATTACTGGTCAGCGTCCTACACTGAGGAGGAGCTGTTATTCTATAGGATAGAGGTGGCCTACGGACAGCGTGCGCGTCTGGGGAGAGGACAGTCTGGGGTGTAATCACCTCGGCTCTGCCAGCAGGCTGGGACATCAGCAGACTGCAGACGTCAACATCTGCTGTCCATCTCCTTTGATTACGGCTCCTAATTGACAGTAAGTGTGCTTCGGGGGTGAGCGGTGCAGGAATAGCGGAGCTCTAATACGTAACAGTCAGGATGCTGGCCCTTGTTAGGGCCTGACTAATCTGGTATGAGAGTGATCACTGCCAAATTGAAGGGAGCTTCACTGGCGCAATAGTATTAGGGCAGGACCCGATTACCTGGGCTACTACATCAGCGACGTAATGGCATTTGGAAATACATTAACTCAGAGAGGAAGAAAAACAATGTATTTGATTATCGCAGAGCTGGATGGGGGGAATTGGATTTAAGTGCATGACACACAAACAAACGCGCACAAACACACACCCATCAACATGTACACACACACACACACACATCAACATGTACACACACACATATCAACTTGTACTCTCACACATGACATACACACACACACGCAGGCACGCACACACACACACACACACACACACACACACACACACACACACACACACACACAATTGTCGTCAATAACAGAGCTCTCAGAGGGAATGCTTCAGCAACCTGAACTCTGTAATGAGGAAAAGTGAATTAAAGTCTGCGAAAGCCAGTGGGGAAGAAGTGAGAGAAAATGAAAAGTGGGTGGGGAAGAGAAATGAGGGAGAGAGTGAAATAAAGAGAAGAGAAATAAGGAGAAGAAGTCAAGTGGGTGGGGGAGAGAAACGAGGGAGAAATAAAGAGAATAAAGAGAAGTCAAAGACCCCCCAATCCTGCATTGGAATTCTCCTTTATTTAGAACACAATGGAATAAGGTTCTGGAGGGAGAAATCAATAATAATACCGCCATCACAATCATCAAGGTTTACTGCTCTGTTGAAATGATTCTCATCAATTCCCTAAAGAGACCTGAAGCCTGTGTGAAGGATCAATACAACTACAGGTCTGCGGTTCCTGAGCTTAACTCATATAGTGTGTGTGTGTGTGTGTGTGTCTGAGTGTGTCTGAGTGTGTGTGTGTGTGTGTGTGTGTGTGTGTGTGTCTCATGGGTATCAGAATATTTGAGAGAATCCTCATTTCACTAAATCAGATGCGGCGAGTGCACAAGGCCCCGGTTCCATGTTGATTCTCATTGGAGCAGGGATCCGCAGAGGCGGGTGAGAGGTGGGGGAGCAAGGGGGGGGGAGAGGGGGACCTGTCTGTGAGGAGATAATGTGTGTAGAGGTGCTTTCACAGATGGCGGCCGGCGATAAAAGAATCTCTCTTTTTTTCCCCCCAACTGTGGCCTGAGAATGTGCGTGTGTGTGTGTGTGTGTGTGTGTGTGTAACCGAGGCTTTCCTGTAACCAAGGGAAGGGAGGGTGACACGGGGGAGGAAGGGAGGGACATATCGGAGGTGAGAGTGTGTGATTCACAGAACCATGGACCTCTGCTCTCCTGTCAGCTCCACTCACCCTCTGAGTGATGGGCAGTGGCAGAGCTATGGAGAAGGGAGAGGGCCCACGCACACACACACAAACACGCACGCACGCACACACACACCCAGCCTAGACAGCAGGAGGGATGGACACGCACACACACACACACACACAACCTAGACAGCAGGAGGGCTGGACACGCACACACACACACATACACACCACACACACCCAACCTAGACAGCAGGAGGGCTGAACACACACACACACACACACAACCTAGACAGCAGGAGGGCTGGACACACACACACACACATACACACCACACACACCCAACCTAGACAGCAGGAGGGCTGGACACACACACACACACACACATACACACCACACACACCCAACCTAGACAGCAGGAGGGCTGAACACGCACACACACACACGCACGCACACACACAAACACGCACGCTCGCACGCACGCACACACCCAGCCTAGACAGCAGGAGGGATGGACACACACACACACACACAACCTAGACAGCAGGAGGGCTGGACACACACACACACATACACACCACACACCCAACCTAGGCAGCAGGAGGGCTGGACACACACACACACACACACATACACACCACACACACCCAACCTAGACAGCAGGAGGGCTGAACACGCACACACACACACACACGCACGCACACACACACACACGCACGCACACACGCACCCACGCTCACACACACCCAGCCTAGACAGCAGGAGGGCTGGACACACACACACACACACACACACCACACCCAATCTAGACAGCAGGAGGGCTGGACACACACACACACACACATACACACACACCACACACACCCAACCTAGACAGCAGGAGGGCTGGACACGCACACACACACACACACACACACACACACAGCCGTTCTAGGTTCACGGCAGAGGGAGGCCACTGGCGACGACATGTGAACTGAAGCCTGAGAGAAGTAGCAGATTATGTACTGGGCCATGATATGATGAGAACAGGCTGTGAGGGCAGAGTCACTGGGAATCAACAGACATATCTGTCTCTGTATCTGTCTCTCTCCCACACACACACACACACACTCACACACACACACACACAGATGTACATACTCACACACACACACAAACACACACACACATATGTACATACTCACTCACACACACACACATACACACACACACACACCCTGTCGCAACAAATCAGCAATTGTGTCAGCAAGGATTAAGCCCTGAGATTTGACAGCAGTGGAGGCTATGAAGCGGGGTGGGTGGTGCGTGTGTGTGTGTGCGTGTGTGTGTGCGTGTGTGTGTACGTGTGTGTGTGTGTGTGCAGACACTGGGTTTGCCAGAGGTTGTGTACACGGAGCTGAATAACTTTTCCTTTGCAACCGTTCACAGTTGCCTCAGTCACATTGTAACACATGCTGTTGCAGGTGCAGTGAAACACACAGGGCTTCATTCCAAATGAACGCTGCTCTTCTGTCCTCAGGGTTTAATCCCCTCATGACGACCTAATCATCCCCAGCTTTCCAATTGGCTCATTAATCGGATTGTCCCCGCCCTCTTTAGAAAGAAAGCACCAATAGGATAAATGTACACAGTCAATAAGTTCAGTTGCTCTGAACCAGAGCAGCGGTTAAACGGCTACGACCTTGAGCTCTGTTCGACTCTTCACTTCGCCGCCGGGCAGCTGTTAGTGTCCAAAAGATTGGTTTCTTTTTCACTTGATATTGCTCGAGCGTTGTACTTCTGTGCATATTGCTCTAGTGGGACTTGTCCAATACACATTTTTTATATGGGACAAATGACTAAGTTGAGTGTTTAATCACATCCAGTGTCTAGCCTACAGATCTGTTGTACATATAACTGATGTATTCTGCACTCACTTTAACATACCGATATACGGTCATGATTGTTGCTTTCTTATGAAACCCACCTCTGTCTCTGGCATATTCACCTATTTGTTTAAATAACAGTTATTGACAATAGTATGTAACCTTAATAGGAACAAGGTTTTCACCAACACACTAGACCGTTGTGGCACCCTGTCATGAGTCCACAACCTCTCAGGAACTGCATTAATATTGAACCATTTCAGCCCGATTACATAAATAAGTATAAATCGCTGCAGTTAGGTTGCTAATCAACATTTCCTCATTGCAATTAGTCCGTGATGATTCGCGGTTACGTTTCTCTATTATGTTGGTAATCGATTCAGAATAAAAACATTGGTTTTCGGCGGTTACGTGAATAGTACTTCTCATATGTTACATGTGGTAGCCATCTTTGGTCGCGGTCACTATAGAGCAAGTGATTTATGTTTAAACAAACCCATGTTAGCTTGGCACAAATTGGTTAAATTAAGCACGAAGACGGGTGTTTAGCGAACTGCCGTGGGGTTCATTCTAAGATGGTGCAGGGAAAGTAGAGCTGTATCTCTGTGGTCGTGATGTAAAGCCTTGTTCAAGTCCTCAAGTCTGTGTTCGGTGAAGCTATTTTATTTACATGAAATTCTCCTCACAGACGTCCATCAACAGATTTGCTCACCGGTTTTTGACTCAAATGTGTGAGTGCTTATATATTCGACCACATAGTGACTGTCCTGTTCTCCTGCCGGTTCTGATTCCCTGGTAGTTATGGGTAACGGCTTATGGAGTTTGTAACATGTTTTCTTCGCTTCGGTTTGCCCTCGTCTGTGATTTCAGCTGTCATTGGGAATTCTGGGTGCATTTCAGTAGACATGAACAGCCCTAGAATATGTGGCTAATATCTGCACTTGTCCAATAAGAAACACTTGATTACATTTCACCACAGCTTGCCCTTATGAACTCCACCCTGGGTTAGGTTTCTATGGATACGCCGCCACCTCCATGACCCCTCCCCACCACCACCCAGGACCGCATGGCCATTCCCGTTCTCTCGCCGGCCGCCTGTAATCCCGCGGGGCAATTTCCGGAAGCTTTACGAGTTGATTAGTTTTCTGGGTGGGAACTAGCAAATGTCAAATGTCCTTGTGGACTCTAACTCTGTGTAGCTGGTTCTGGTTGGATGTCATGGTCCACGAAATGTCCTATTTCATTTGAAGAGTGCCATGTCAAATGGCGTGTGACAACTTTGCTTGTGACCGCGGGTCAAATTGGTTTGTTAGAGGGGGTGGTTCAATGGTGCTTTGGAAATGGGGTGATCTGTCTCTGGTCAATTTAAAACACATTCTTGCTTAATTGTATGTGCAGCTCTGTTCCACTCTGAATCTATCCAATTTAAAGCAGGTCGTGACTAATAGAAATGAAAACATGTCACTTTCACACACAGCTACGGGAGATCTTTTGATGTCAAGTAAAAACAGTGCTTGAATCATTTTCACACTGTCAATTGTGAAATCAGCCGTAACTTGGTTGTCTACTGATCTGAAGATTTAACGAAGTGCAGTGCCAGAGTTATGAGTCGAACACACGGATACACACACGGATACACACACGCATACACACACGTATACACACAGCCATACAGCCATACAGCCATACACACACAAACACACAGCCACACACACACACACACACACACAAACACACACACACACACACACACACACACACAGACAAACACACAGCCATACAAACACACACACACACACACACACACACACACACACACACAAACACAAACACACACACAAACACACATACAAACACACACACAAACACACATACAAACACACACACACACACAGACACACAGACACACACACACACACACACACACACACACACACACACAGACAGACACAGACACACACACACACACACAGACACACAGACAGACACAGACAGACACAGACAGACACAGACAGACACAGACAGACACAGACAGACAGACACAGACAGACACAGCCAGACAGACACACAGACACAGCCACACACAGACACAGCAGACACACACAGACACAGCCACAGACACAGACACAGCCACACACAGACACAGCCACACACAGACACAGCCAGACACACAGACACAGCCACACACAGACACAGACAGACACACACACACACACAGACACAGACACAGACACAGACACAGACAGACACAGACACAGACACAGCCACAGCCACACACAGACACAGACACACACACACACAGACACAGACACAGACACACACACACACACACACAGACACAGCCACACACACACACACACACACACACACACACAGCCACGCGCTGTAAAATATTGCTTCTCTTAAGTGATGTTAATGAGGCGAACTACCAAACAAAATTAGTCATAAAGTCTTCCCCCTTAAAGTCTAGCGAGGGAAATGTCAGAGCCTCCCTCTTGATCTCTCCAATGTCCTCCCTCCCTCTCTCTTCCATTTCTCTCACTACTCCCGAACCTTCTCCTCCCCCACCTGCTCCCTCTAACAAGTCTCTCTCCATTCAGTTCACTCTCTGCCACCTCCTCACCTGAGGTCTAAGTGACTGCTAAGGAACCCTACACCCAGGAGGATTCAAAGCAGAGAGCCCCCCCCCCCTACAAAGGGAGTAGGACGTCAATTCTACTGCGGGCTCTCTCTTTCTCTGACTTTTTTGTCCTCGTCCTCTGTGGTTAGATGTACCAGAGCGCCACAGATGTGTGTAGAAACTAGATGTAAAGGTACTTCTCAAGGCGTCCCATTTCCTAAGGGGTTCCTCCCCCGACCCGAGTTAAGTATGCGTAAATGGATCTGGCTCGCCTTTTCATGGCCGTCTCTTCACTATTGCACTGCAACCTAGAACTCAGGCGTGCAGGGGCTGTTTGTTTGGGGCGTCGATCGAAGAAAGAGAGGCGTGGCCACAGCTAGTCTGCACCGGCACCTAGCTCCTCCCTAATTCAATAACTCAACGGATGAGGTTGAGGGAACCGGGATGTTTTCAATGGGAAGATCAGTGACCTTTAACCTTTACCAGTTTATGTTATCAAATAATGCCTGGGCCTTTTTACCTTCTAACTGTGTTAAGACAGTAAACCCAGTGGATTGAGTTAAGGGTCGCTCCCAAGAGGTTGCTGGTTTGAAACCCGTTATACAATAATGTGTACTTTAGCAAGGACACTATTTTTCCTTTATAATGCATTAAAATGCAGGACTGTCTGGGTCACGTTTCACGCTTCCTTCGACAACGTTGCTGAGTTCACGACAACAGTCACATGTTTTATTAGGAAATGGATTGATGATGTCGTCTCAGCTGTGAGCTTCATGTTGTTTTCCTGCTCGTTGGTTCTTACTGTTTCGTCCATGCGTGCACATTTCCATCGGGACTTGTGACATTTCATTCAATTAGCATCGTTAGACAACAGCCCATGACTAAGCATTTACAGTTAACAAATCGTGTAACAAATAACGTGATTTAATGTTCCAAATTCTGCATAATTTGTCAATATCAGCATCCTTCACACGTTTCTCCAGAAGTTCCTAAACTAGATCAGGGTGATGACGTCATATGATTTGACAGAAGCCCATGTCTCATTTCTGAACAGCAGAAACAAAGACACCATTTGTTAAATTAACTAAATTAGATGTTTAAAACAATCTGATTGGGGAAATATATGGAGTTGTCCATGTCAAGGATCACAGACGTTATGAGGAGGAACTCACAGACGTTATGAGGAGGAACTCACAGACGTTATGAGGAGGAACTCACAGACGTTATGAGGAGGAACTCACAGACGTTATGAGGAGGAACTCACAGACGTTGTTATGAGGAGGAACTCACAGACGTTGTTATGAGGAGGAACTCACAGACGTTATGAGGAGGAACTCACAGACGTTATGAGGAGGAACTCACAGACGTTATGAGGAGGAACTCACAGACGTTGTTATGAGGAGGAACTCACAGACGTTATGAGGAGGAACTCACAGACGTTATGAGGAGGAACTCACAGACGTTGTTATGAGGAGGAACTCACAGACGTTGTTATGAGGAGGAACTCACAGACGTTGTTATGAGGAGGAACTCACAGACGTTATGAGGAGGAACTCACAGACGTTATGAGGAGGAACTCACAGACGTTGTTATGAGGAGGAACTCACAGACGTTATGAGGAGGAACTCACAGACGTTGTTATGAGGAGGAACTCACAGACGTTGTTATGAGGAGGAACTCACAGACGTTGTTATGAGGAGGAACTCACAGACGTTATGAGGAGGAACTCACAGACGTTGTAATGAGCATATAAGTTATAATACCGTGAGGAAAATGTTAAAACATAAATCATTCTTCATGATGTCACAACAGACGTTGTCACCATGATCCTGACAAATGCTCATATAACTGGACGTGGAACTAAATGATCGCCCTGTGAACTTGGAGCAGATATCTTTTCTCTCTCCGTCCGTTTCTCTTCATCTCCCATTCATCCCTTTTTTGCTGCTAATCAAATGGCTGCGTCCGTTTTGAAGCTGGGTCTGTCTCCGCGCTCTCCTCCCAGCTAACGGAGACAGCTGTCCGGCCCTACACCCTAGACCCTACACCCTAGGCCCTACACCCTATGTGCTCCACTACTCTCACACTCTCCCCCATGGGCCCTGCTAACATGTAGTGCACGTCACCACAGAGGGGATAGGGCGGCGCTTGGCAGTCAGGCGATGAGAACAAATCAGTGGGATGTGTTATGAAGACGGGGCGTGTCTGACTGGGGACGTACCAACAGCTGACTGATTAGCTCCGGGTAGTTTAATGGGCGCCCGACACGCTACAGGCTGTGGGTCTGGGATAACAAGTTCCCCAGAGCCGCCCCTGCTTGTCATTCTGCCGATCGGACAGGCAAGTCAATAATCGGCTCCCCGCTTGGCCCCTCGGAATGCAGGGCCCTAGGTAGGGTGCTGGTTGGAATGCGGACGTCATGAGGACGCTGTTGTCTGTGGGCAGACTGGAATCTCGCTCTCCTCCCGTTTCCGTTCTTCTTCTGACAGCTGCCTCGGCTCAATAAAGCACATTTAAAGTGAAGTTTTGAACTGAAGCACGGTGCATAGAGTGGGGCGAGGTCCCACTTTGCTCAGCAGAAGGTACTTTTCCGTCTTAACCATTCGTTGTGGACCCACTACTCTGGGAACAGAGTGCTATTTGGAACAGTCCGCGTCTGGCGGGCACGAGTTTGCCTGTTATTGACTCTACATGAAGAGTACATCATAATCGCACAATACGACGGAGCAGAGTGACGAATGTGCCGCAGTAACACAGCGGCCGCCGGTCAATCAGAAGGACCCTTCAGTCAGAGATTCCAGGAGCGTGTTCCATGAATCACCACCTCGAGCTCCGGAGGCAGGGGGCCGGTCGCCTGCCTGACTGAACATTGAGCACCGGGGCCCTGGCCGCTGAACCCGCCGCCATCCATCTTGTGAACGCTGTCCCCGGGCGCTCGGCTTTGCTACGGCCTTGAGCCGCCGCCGAGCTCCGCGTTATAAATCTAACGCCGCTGGTTGCTACGGACTCGGCCAGTTTGTCATTGAGGGGAAACGGCACACACCCCAGTCTGGTGTTATAAACACACACCTCAGTCTGGCGTTATAAACACACACCCCAGTCTGGCGTATTAAACACACACCTCAGTCTGGTGTTATAAACACACACCCCAGTCTGGCGTTATAAACACACACCCCAGTCTGGCGTAATAAACATACACCCCAGTCTGGCGTTATAAACATACACCCCAGTCTGGCGTTATAAACATACACCCCAGTCTGGCGTTATAAACACACACCCCAGTCTGATGTTATAAACATACACCTCAGTCTGGCGTTATAAACACACACCTCAGTCTGGCGTTATAAATACAGACCCCAGTCTGGCGTTATAAACATACACCCCAGTCTGGCGTTATAAACACACACCCCAGTCTGGAGTATTAAACACACACCTCAGTCTGGCGTATTAAACACACACCTCAGTCTGGCGTTATAAAAATACACCTCAGTCTGGCGTATTAAACACACACCTCAGTCTGGCGTTATAAACATACACCCCAGTCTAGCGTTATTAAACATACACCTCAGCCTGGAGTTATAAACACACACCTCAGCCTGGCGTTATAAACACACACTTCAGCCTGGCGTTATAAACAGTACACACCTCAGATGGCGTTATAAATGGCATCCTGTGCCCTACGAGATGGGCTCCCGTAACACTCCACACCGGGTTGGAGTTGGGTTGGAGGCATGAGTGTTCCGGGTCAAATATAACTCTCTATTTATTGAATGGGTTTTTGTTTGGGACTAAGTCATGTCCCAACACTTTTCACATTTCATATTTGTCTAAATGACAGACTCTAAATCATAAAACAGTCAGACAGCAGACCTCAAACCTACTGTAGAGCAACTGTTTCTGTCTGCACTTCCTCTCAGCGAGGTTTTATCAGCGGATCAGTGCTGAATTAGGTCCTGTTCCCTGCCCAACCCACGTTTGACCTAAAACGAGAGCTGATTGGTCGTTCAATTCATTTACGGAACTGAACGTCAAATGAACACCCAATCAAATTTAAGTCAACTGCTCGTTATTCATACGGAATTTAATCCTGGTGCATTGTGGGCAATTACAGTGTAATTAGTGTACAGTAATGCATACTTGCTGCTAGGGAATAAACGTGAGGGTGAATGACAGAGAAACAGGAAGTTGAATTGTCATCTGGGAGAACCCAAGAAGACTTGGTGATGGTGGGCGTAACCTCATCTGGGTTCCCCGGAGTGATCTTGGTGAGTGAAGTTGACATCTCATGGTCACTGACAATCCGAACTGAGCTCATGTTTTGGCTGTGTGGGTTAGAGGTCAAGGACAATAGCTGCACTAGACGGACCAGACAACACAGGTCACGTGACCTCTCTCTATGTTTCTCTCTGTGTCTGTTTCTCTGTGTCTCTCTCTGTGTCTGTCTCTCTCTGGTTCTCTCTCTGTGTCTGTGTCTCTCTGTGTCTCTCTCTGGTTCTCTCTCTTTGTCTCTATCTGGCTCTGTATCACTTTCTTGTTCTCTCTCTGCATCCTATAGGAAATACCGGAGGGAAGTGTCAGGTTGAGACTGAATCAATGTGAACCTCCTTTTTCATAATTTTAATGGATCTACCTTTGACCTCTAAAATCACGCACGCACGCACGCACGCACGCACGCACACACACACACACACACACACACACACACACACACACACACACACACATATGATAATGGGGTCTGTGAATCTTAATAAATATACAGATATATAATATACATATTTAACAAATCGACTTTAAAGCGAAATATACACATTACCAGATGTGCTAGCTCTGAAATAGTTCAATACCTGACACGGTTAGCATTTCCTAACCGAGGTTTGAGAACCATTGCACTGGGTTAAAGGGTGTTGCATATAAATAAATCATGTTAGCTCAATACAATGGAAATATAATGTCATTTCATTTATAATTTGAATGCATTTTGAAATGTCTAATGTCCAATTGTTTTGTCGGTGTAGGTGTCCATTGGAAATCAAACCAGGTTATTCAGTGGTTCTGGATGTTCATGACATAACCAGCTTGTTATGTCCAATGTAGAACATTATGGTCCAGGTTATTTGGTTCTAGATGGTGTTATTCTACATGACATAACCAGTGAACATTATGGTCAGGTTATTCAGTGGTTCTAGATGTTCAGCAGCTTGTTATTCTGACATAACCAGATCAAAACATTATGGTCCAGGTTATTCAGTGGTTCTAGATGTTCAGCAGCTTGTTATTCTACATGACATAACCAGATCAGTGTAGAACATTATGGTCCAGGTTATTCAGTGGTTCTAGATGTTCAGCAGCTTGTTATTCTACATGACATAACCAGATCAGTGTAGAACATTATGGTCCAGGTTATTCAGTGGTTCTAGATGTTCAGCAGCTTGTTATTCTACATGACATAACCAGATCAGTGTAGAACATTATGGTCCAGGTTATTCAGTGGTTCTAGATGTTCAGCAGCTTGTTATTCTACATGACTTAACCAGATCAGTGTAGAACATTATGGTCCAGGTTATTCAGTGGTTCTAGATGTTCAGCAGCTTGTTATTCTACATGACATAACCAGATCAGTGTAGAACATTATGGTCCAGGTTATTCAGTGGTTCTAGATGTTCAGCAGCTTGTTATTCTACATGACATAACCAGATCAGTGTAGAACATTATGGTCCAGTTAAGTGGTTCTAGATGTTCAGCAGCTTGTTATTCTACATGACATAACCCAGTCCAGGTTATTAGTGGTTCTAGATGTTCAGCAGCTTGTTCTAACCAGATAGAACATTATTCCAGGTTATTCAGTGGTTCTAGATGTTCAGCAGCTTGTTATTCTACATGACATAACCAGATCAGTGTAGAACATTATGGTCCAGGTTATTATTCTAGATGTTGGTTCTGACATAACCCAGATGTTAGAACATTATGGTCCAGGTTATTCAGTGGTTCTAGATGTTCAGCAGTTATTCTACATGACATAACCAGATCAGTGTAGAACATTATGGTCCAGGTTATTCAGTGGTTCTAGATGTTCAGCAGCTTGTTATTCTACATGACTTAACCAGATCAGTGTAGATGGTCAGGTTATTGTAGAAGCAGCTTGTTATTTATGACTTAACCAGTCCATGGTCCAGGTTATTCAGTGGTTCTAGATGTTCAGATCAGAACTTGTTAGTGGTTCTAGATGTTCAGCAGCTTGTTATTCTACATGACATAACCCAGATCAGTGTAGAACATTATGGTCCAGGTTATTCAGTGGTTCTAGATGTTCAGCAGCTTGTTATTCTACATGACATAACCCAGATCAGTGTAGAACATTATGGTCCAGGTTATTCAGTGGTTCTAGATGTTCAGCAGCTTGTTGTTCTACATGACATAACCCAGATCAGTGTAGAACATTATGGTCCAGGTTATTCAGTGGTTCTAGATGTTCAGCAGCTTGTTATTCTACATGACTTAACCAGATCAGTGTAGAACATTATGGTCCAGGTTATTCAGTGGTTCTAGATGTTCAGCAGCTTGTTATTCTACATGACTTAACCAGATCAGTGTAGAACATTATGGTCCAGGTTATTCAGTGGTTCTGGATGTTCAGCAGCTTGTTATTCTATATTTACCATACGGCTGTAGAGTCGTCCTACATTTCTCCCTCTGTAGTGACTCAATTGCATATCGGTTCCTTTACAGTCTGGCCCTCGGTTCCTCCGGTCACAGCTGTGAAAGAAAATGTGTTCCTGTTCAAATTGGTAAAATAAGGGTGAAATAAATAATGAATGTGATGTGAGCACGGCCCAAAGCAAGGCGGTGTAGGGAAAAACACGTCACTTTGGACGCGGCCTAGAGTTGCTCACAGGAACAAGCAAACTGCGTAAGAGGAAAAACACTATGGGCCGATATAGAAATACAATACACAGAAAAACACTATGGGCCGATATAGAAATACAATACACAGAAAAACACTATGGGCCGATATAGAAATACAATACACAGAAAAACACTATGGGCCGATATAGAAATACAATACACAGAAAAACACTATGGGCCGATATAGAAATACAATACACAGAAAAACACTATGGGCCGATATAGAAATACAATACACAGAAAAACACTATGGGCCGATATAGAAGTACAATACACAGAAAAACACTATGGGCCGATATAGAAATACAATACACAGAAAAACACTATGGGCCGATATAGAAATACAATACACAGAAAAACAATATGGGCCGATATAGAAATACAATACACAGAAACAAGCAAACTACGTAAGAGGAAAAACACTATGGGCCAATATAGAAATACAATACACAGAAACAAGCAAACTGCGTAAGAGGAAAAACACTATGTGCCGATATAGAAATACAATACACAGAAACAAGCAAACTATGTAAGAGGAAAAACACTATGTGCCGATATAAAAATACAATACACAGAAAAATCAATATGGCTTAAAGCACAGGCAACAGGAAGTTTTTCATTTTGTATGGTCAAAGAGGACTTGCTTTTATTGACTGTTTTACACCGTAGGACACGCAAGCACACACACACGCACACACACACGCACACGGACACGCACGCGCGCACACAGAGACAGAGACAGAGACAGAGACAGAGACAGAGACAGAGACAGAGACAGACTGACAGAGTCTTAAACACGATATGATTCCAGCTATGTAGACAGCTGAGCTCAGGGATCCCTGCGATCAAATAAATTGCTATTCCAAATACATAAGCTCAGAAATATCCCGACCTGTTAAAAAACCTGTATGCCCTCATGTTACACAGCCTGAGGAGATCAGCCTGAGGAGAACCTGAGGAGAACCCGTAGAGCATTAGAAGAGCTATTTGGAGTGAACTTATCACACCAGGGCAGAAACATCTGTGTGAGGGTGTACTGCTCATTTCTTATTTCCTCTAAATCTGTGTGTGTGTGTGTGTGTGTGTGTGTGTGTAAGCCCAGGCAGTGCCCAGGGTCCAGGATTAGTTTACCCGATCTGACAGGCGGAACTATTTGAAAGTCAGAACAATCCCATTACGATGTGCCAATTCGGGACTCAGGTGTGCCGTGACTGTGGAGGCTGTAATATCTCAGATACAGGTGAAGAGGCAACACATTAAGCTGCTTGGGGCCAGTCCGTCTCACTTGGGGACAGTACGTCTCACTTGGGGCCAGTACGTCTCACTTGGGGCCAGTACGTCTCACTTGGGGACAGTACGTCTCACTTGGGGCCAGTACGTCTCACTTGGGGCCAGTCCGTCTCACTTGGGGCCAGTCCGTCTCACTTGGGGCCAGTCCGTCTCACTTGGGGCCAGTCCGTCTCACTTGGGGCCAGTCCGTCTCACTTGGGGCCAGTCCGTCTCACTTGGGGCCAGTCCGTCTCACTTGGGGCCAGTCCGTCTCACTTAGGGCCAGTCCGTCTCACTTGGGGCCAGTACGTCTCACTTGGGGCCAGTCCGTCTCACTTGGGGCCAGTCCGTCTCACTTGGGGCCAGTCCGTCTCACTTGGGGCCAGTACGTCTCACTTGGGGCCAGTACGTCTCACTTGGGGCCAGTACGTCTCACTTGGGGCCAGTCCGTCTCACTTGGGGCCAGTCCGTCTCACTTGGGGCCAGTACGTCTCACTTGGGGCCACGTCTCACTTGGGGACAGTACGTCTCACTTGGGGCCAGTCCGTCTCACTTGGGGCCAGTACGTCTCACTTGGGGCCAGTACGTCTCACTTGGGGCCAGTCCGTCTCACTTGGGGCCAGTCCGTCTCACTTGGGGCCAGTACGTCTCACTTGGGGCCAGTCCGTCTCACTTGGGGCCAGTACCTCTCACTTGGGGCCAGTCCGTCTCACTTGGGGCCAGTCCGTCTCACTTGGGGCCAGTCCGTCTCACTTGGGGCCAGAGCAGGGAGAGAACCCGGTACCACCAGCTGACAAAGTGGATCACAGCCTATAATAATAGGCGTAGTCGAGTGTTATCATTTTATAAATCCTGGCCAGCGTCGTCAGCAGCAGAACAACCCCTTCAGCTCACACATTTGGAAATGGAAAACCTGCCTATTCAATATGGCTGCCGGTAAATTTCTCACCTCTTCGGGCTTTGCCCAGTTATGTTTACCGCGCCCAAAGTCGCGTCTTCCCGTCCACAGCAGCATGAATATTTAATTTCTAAGATGCAATGTTTCCCTTTGGTGTGGCTCTACTCAGCGGCACGCACGTTGTGTTTGACCTCCGTGTGCTAGTTATCTCACACGGTGGCACCAGACACACGGCTCTCGTTACAGACCCCCATTTGGGACCTGTGTGGGGGGCCCAGAATAACACATCTACACGTCGTTGTGTTCATCCTCTGTACCCGTCGTAGCGTAGCGGCCAAAACACTGAATTGTTGTTCCGGGAATCTCCAAAGGTTCTCTCTCAGTCCATTTCCATTTTTTACTTCATTTTCTTTGGCCCGACTTCTTGGGTGAAGTTTGCCTTTCTGCTGACAAAACAAAGTAATCTTGTAATATATTTGCACTGCCGCCTCGGAGCTGCTTACAGTAGCAGAGGCTATATTCCCTTCTGTTTCACTTATTGATTTGTAATGCAGACAATCAGCGTGACCAAGTGGCTCCACTTTAATTCCAAAAGCACTGTGGAGTTTATAACACAGTGTTACATGAATAACTTCTGTCCGTTGCGCGCTTTCTTTCTGACGGTCTCTCCTCAGATTCTAATCCCTTAAAGTGAACAATCTCTAGGGACTGGCTTATTTACCAGACTAGCGTCGTAGCTCAGTTTAATGCACAATGTCGTCTGCGCTTCAATTGCCAATAAGGCTGCAAGCTCTTTCAATTATTGTTTCTTTTAAAATTGCACGGTACCCTTAAATGAAATGTTGCATGTTGCATGTACACACACACACACACACACACACACACACACACACACACACACACACACACACACACACACACACACACACACACACACACTGGATGGTAATAGAGAAAGCCATTAGTTTGACTATTACTTTATGAGTGGGAGGATTTGTGGGGCCCATTGAGGCATCATGTCTTCTATCTTTCCAGGGTTGTCGAACATAAAAACAAACAGGGTATTTATTTTTACAATCTTCCTGGGTGTTGGTAATTAGCTTTACCATCTGCTGTCTTGTTACAGTATGTGATGTTTTATCGAGAATGCGTTTTTCCCTGCTCTTTATTATTTAGTATCATTTATTTATTACTACCTATAGACTACAGTAGAATAAATTGCATGCTGTTTTTTGCCGTTGAAAAAATGTTGAGAGAAGAAGAACCGTACTGTCAACATGCGTGTTGGAGGACATGCTAAACACGTTGAGAGAAGGAGAACCATACTGTCAACATGCGTGTTGGAGGACATGCTAAACACGTTGAGAGAAGGAGAACCATACTGTCAACATGCGTGTTGGAGGACATGCTAAACACGTTGAGAGAAGGAGAACCATACTGTCAACATGCGTGTTGGAGGACATGCTAAACACGTTGAGAGAAGGAGAACCATACTGTCAACATATGTGTTGGAGGACATGCTAAACACGTTGAGAGAAGGAGAACCATACTGTCAACATGCGTGTTGGAGGACATGCTAAACACGTTGAGGGAACTGCCTACTCACTGCATACACACAGCCTACTCACAGCCTACTCACTGTCTACTCACTGCCTACTCACTGCATACTCACTGCCTACTCACTGCCTACTCACTGCATACTCACTGCATACTCACTGCCTACTCACTGCATACTCACTGCCTACTCACTGCATACTCACTGCCTACTCACTGCATACTCACTGCCTACTCACTGCCTACTCACTGCATACTCACTGCATACTCACTGCATACTCACTACATACTCATTGCAGACTCACTGCATACTCACTGCATACTCACTGCATACTCACTGCATACTCACTGCCTACTCACTGCATACTCACTGCCTACTCACTGCATACTCACTGCATAGTCACTGCATAGTCACTGCCTACTCACTGCATAGTCACTGCATAGTCACTGCCTACTCACTGCCTACTCACTGCCTACTCACTGCATACTCACTGCATGCTCACTGCCTACTCACTGCCTACTCACTGCATACTTACTGCCTACTCACTGCCTACTCACTGCATACTCACTGCATACTCACTGCATACTCACAGCCTACTCACTGTCTACTCACTGCCTACTCACTGCATACTCACTGCCTACTCACTGCCTACTCACTGCATACTCACTGCATACTCACTGCCTACTCACTGCATACTCACTGCCTACTCACTGCATACTCACTGCCTACTCACTGCACATACTCACTCATCCATCACCTTCATTTGAGCAGAATACTGAACGTCACATATTATTGTAAATTGAATGATTATGACAATTTCATATTACATGTCACATTATTACGCTAGGTTACGCTAGGTTACAATGTGGCAATGTGCCAATTGACACCAAAATGCTTAGTCCTTTACCTGGTCAACTTATATCTCCCATTATCTGTCTTTTGTAGCTACATTAAACCAGCTCAATAGCCAAGTGAATGCAAACTCTCCTACTGAATAAAATACATTGACATTATTCAAACACAGGAATGCCTGTGAACTGTCCCTATGCAAGACGATGCAATTGGACAACGCAGTAGCAGAGATTGTCTGGATCATGTGAGATAGCACGGCGACGTCAATATACCTGTCCGGCATACGGCTTCCTGATTCAGGCGTTGTCATGGCGTTAAGCATTGTGATCCTAAACCTTTCATCAATATCAAAGTCAAAGTAATTCTGTTATTGAGTAATTCTGTTACAGAAGACTGCATCCTCAGTGGAACGACCCGAACGAAGGCAGAAGATCATTCTGAGACAGATAACGAGAGGTCAAGTATTATTTCAAAGAAATAGTTGAGAAGGGATATCGGCCTGAGGTTTTTGACAGCAGGTGCTGATTTGACAAGGAGACGAGCGACTGGCGATATTGAAGTCTGAGTGAATGAGTTCACGAGGGTCGACTGAAATGGGAGAACGCACGTCTGCAGAGATACTGGAGTTTTGTTACGGGAAGAAGTGAATGAAGTGAGTCAGGTGGCTGAACAACCAGTTGCATTTAATCTGGACATAGGGGAATTGAACACGTCACATAAATATGATTATTTATTAGCACGCAATTGATAACTCACTTGGCAAAAATGGGCTGTTTCTCAATTTGTAATTCAAAACAAATGTGACATTATTGGCTGCGTTAGAAATCCTTAAAAATTCTCATCTATTAGAAATATCTTTCAATATAAATAATCCTTCAGTTTAGTCTAATTCATTGGGAACTGAAGTATTCATCATTACTTTATGTTTTACTGGGGTGTAAATGATGAGGTGACAAAAATGCCAAATATTCATGTTAATCTATAAACATGAGGAAAGTCATAGAACACAAATTAAATTGGACCAATGTTGTTGGCCTTCATAAATAAGTGGTAGTAAAAACATGACCTTGCGCTGTTAGAAACGTATTTAGCAAATGTCATTGGCTACCCCAAGAAACATCCTGGGCTGAAACACCAGGAGGTAAGAACGGTTCTGTAGGTGCTTTACTTCCAAACGTGCTGGGAACCTTGTTGAATGTTGTCCAGAATCAGAAGACTTTTGGATCATGTTTATGTTCTCATTGGTCTACGATCCATAGTTCCCAGATGATTGGAATGATCCTTCCAGATCCACACCATTGTGTCCCAGTGACCAAAGAATCAAGCGTTGTAATGGCCACCCCAGTTGAATGACCTAACCCCAGTGGAAACTGCACTTGTAGAGTTCATAACCAAGGGCCATTAAGCCCAGGGGATCTGGAGAAGTTCTGCATGGATGAATTGTCTCAGATTCATTGCTATGTGTTTTCCAGCTCATCAAACATTATAGGAGAAGGCTAGTGCTATTATCTTGGTGAGCAGAGGAGCACAGAAATGCAGGCGTGACAACAAAATGTTGATGCCGCTTAATGCTAACATGTTTAGTGTGTTAAGTGTCAACTTTAGTAGTGTTTCATTCAAATGAATAAATAAATGAATGACCTATATTAACGATGGTACATGGAACGTAATTCTTAACAATACCAAGCACCTGTGACAATAGCCCACTGATTAACTAACCTATGTAACATTATATTAATACCAAGCACCTGTGACAATAGCCCACTGATTAACTAACCTATGCCCGATGCTTAGATAAACCCATAACAGCTGTGCTCCTAATCAACACGATACACAGAAGTGCTCTCCCCTAAACACCCTGTGACAACAAAGCTCACCAATCCGTGACACTAGGTGAGTGTCGTGTGTAAATTCGTTCACATGTAAGGTTGTGCACTGGTTTTGGTAAATATTTAATTCGCTATGTGTAAGCACGCTTTTCTTTCCTTTACTGTGTATGTTTCTGTTTGTGTTACGTGTTACGTTTTTGTTTTATATTATGAAAACCCGCCACAAACATGATTATCCGCTCTGCGCCTGGCTCTCACTTCACTAAAGGAAACAGTGACAAATGGTCTAATTTGACAAGAATATAATTTCAAGAACAAATCACACACATGTTAGATGATGTTTGTTTTCAATATACCTGAATGCTAACAGACCACTCATATATTTGACACTAAATACAATAAACACAATCATTTCTGTGTGAGTGGACTCCGTAGTTTGCGCTAATTCGGACCAGATTATTTGGCGAGAGGAGTTGGCGTATTAAAGGTTCCAGGATTAGAGACTGAGGCTGGGAATTTAAAGGGACAGAACGTTTAGCAGATACAGAAGAAGTGATAGACAGTGTTGGTCATCTTACTTAAAAAAAGTAATTAGTTACAGTTACAAATTACTTCTCCCAAAAAGTAATTGAGTTAGTAACTCAGTTGCCACATTGTAAAAGTAATTAGTTACTCAGCAAAGTAACTGACATTATTTTGTTTACGTTCTAAACGCTATTACGTTTTATAACATTTAACGTCAAAGATGTTTATATTAACTTATTGAAGAATAAAACACTATATAACGTATTTTAGAACATTTGGTATTTATTTGAACTCAATATATTGCAGCTGCCATAGGATATGCATATGATAGAAACCTAAATAAATATTGAAAATACAATTCAAGTGCACATTTAAGACCAAAAACCTGGGTAAAAAGAAACAAAGGAAAATCTTTGCTTGAGGCAGACGTGGATAACGTATTTTTTCCTGGGCAATGTGGGCATAGCGTGCATGTAACATAAACATTCTTGTCTTTGACTTCAATGACTGAGAAGTAGTGCCGGTACTTCCAGTTTGACACCGCTATTTTTGAACTTCCCCGGCTCGTCGCCATTGTCGCTGACGCAGTCTTGTTTAGTGGTAGTCAGAGTGTGTGCAGCGAGACAGCGTGAGCAAGGCACCGCCCACCCAGCCAATCATCATCGCATTTGCAACGGCGTCATCATCCCCACCCCAGCTGCAGTTGTTGTGTAGCCAAAGCATGACACCTCGCGCTTCATTCAACCAAATTGTAGTAACGCGACACTTTCAATCTCAGTAAAGATAACGGCGTTGTAGCGATGGAAACAGTAATTAATTAGATTACTCCGTTACTGAAAAAGTAACTCCATCCGTTATACTTAAAAGCCGTTACTCCCAACACTGGTGATAGATGAGTGAGAATGGAAGGACCTCAGGAAATTAAAGTTGTCCTTCTTTGATCGGCTGTTTGCACCCCTGGTCTATGCATATGGTGGCTCACGTGTCCACAGAACTGAAGAAGAGCCTGGAGCGAAACCTGGAAGGAAATGGGACAGAGGGAGTGAAAAGAGGTGCCAGGCAGATATCAGCAGAGTAGGCAGAAAGAAAAAACTAAGAATATATGGCAAAGATGATGATATAGAAAAAGTGTCGAGAACACAATGACACATTCCTAACTGGGGGGTGGGGTCAGAGGAGGGAGGGAGAAGTAAAGCCAGAGGAGGGAGGGAGAAGAAAAGCCAGAGGAGGGAGGGAGAAGAAAAGCCAGAGGAGGGAGGGAGAAGAAAAGCCAGAGGAGGGAGGGAGAAGAAAAGCCAGAGGAGGGAGGGAGAAGAAAAGCCAGAGGAGGGAGGGAGAAGAAAAGCCAGAGGAGGGAGGGAGAAGAAAAGCCAGAGGAGGGAGGGAGAAGAAAAGCCAGAGGAGGGAGGGAGAAGAAAAGCCAGAGGAGGGAGGGAGAAGAAAAGCCAGAGGAGGGAGGGAGAAGAAAAGCCAGAGGAGGGAGGGAGAAGAAAAGCCAGAAGAGGGAGGGAGAAGAAAAGCCAGAAGAGGGAGGGAGAAGAAAAGCCAGAAGAGGGAGGGAGAAGAAAAGCCCAGAGGAGGGAGAAGAAAAGCCAGAGGAGGGAGGGAGAAGAAAAGCCAGAGGAGGGAGGGAGAAGAAAAGCCAGAGGAGGGAGGGAGAAGAAAAGCCAGAAGAGGGAGGGAGAAGAAAAGCCAGAAGAGGGAGGGAGAAGAAAAGCCAGAGGAGGGAGGGAGAAGAAAATCCAGAAGAGGGAGGGAGAAGAAAAGCCAGAGGAGGGAGGGAGAAGAAAAGCCAGAGGAGGGAGGGAGAAGAAAAGCCAGAGGAGGGAGGGAGAAGAAAAGCCAGAAGAGGGAAGGAGAAGAAAAGCCAGAGGAGGGAGGGAGAAGAAAAGCCAGAGGAGGGAGGGAGAAGAAAAGCCAGAGGAGGGAGGGAGAAGAAAAGCCAGAGGAGGGAGTGAGAAGAAAAGCCAGAGGAGGGAGGGAGAAGAAAAGCCAGAAGAGGGAGGGAGAAGAAAAGCCAGAAGAGGGAGGGAGAAGAAAAGCCAGAGGAGGGAGGGAGAAGAAAAGCCAGAGGAGGGAGGGAGAAGAAAAGCCAGAGGAGGGAGGGAGAAGAAAAGCCAGAGGAGGGAGGGAGAAGAAAAGCCAGAGGAGGGAGGGAGAAGAAAAGCCAGAGGAGGGAGGGAGAAGAAAAGCCAGAGGAGGGAGGGAGAAGAAAAGCCAGAAGAGGGAGAAGAAAAGCCAGAAGAGGGAAGGAGAAGAAAAGCCAGAGGAGGGAGGGAGAAGAAAAGCCAGAGGAGGGAGGGAGAAGAAAAGCCAGAGGAGGGAGGGAGAAGAAAAGCCAGAGGAGGGAGGGAGAAGAAAAGCCAGAGGAGGGAGGGAGAAGAAAAGCCAGAGGAGGGAGGGAGAAGAAAAGCCAGAGGAGGGAGGGAGAAGAAAAGCCAGAGGAGGGAGGGAGAAGAAAAGCCAGAGGAGGGAGGGAGAAGAAAAGCCAGAAGAGGGAGGGAGAAGAATAGCCAGAAGAGGGAAGGGAAGAAGAAAGCCAGAGGAGGGAGGGAGAAGAAAAGCCAGAGGAGGGAGGGAGAAGAAAAGCCAGAGGAGGGAGGGAGAAGAAACGCCAGAAGAGGGAGGGAGAAGAAAAGCCAGAGGAGGGAGGGAGAAGAAAAGCCAGAGGAGGGAGGGAGAAGAAAAGCCAGAGGAGGGAGGGAGAAGAAAAGCCAGAGGAGGGAGGGAGAAGAAAAGCCAGAAGAGGAGGGAGAAGAAAAGCCAGAAGAGGGAGGGAGAAGAAAAGCCAGAAGAGGGAAGGAGAAGAAAAGCCAGAGGAGGGAGGGAGAAGAAAAGCCAGAGGAGGGAGGGAGAAGAAAAGCCAGAGGAGGGAGGGAGAAGAAAAGCCAGAAGAGGGAGGGAGAAGAAAAGCCAGAGGAGGGAGGGAGAAGAAAAGCCAGAGGAGGGAGGGAGAAGAAAAGCCAGAGGAGGGAGGGAGAAGAAAAGCCAGAAGAGGGAGGGAGAAGAAAAGCCAGAAGAGGGAAGGAGAAGAAAAGCCAGAGGAGGGAGGGAGAAGAAAAGCCAGAGGAGGGAGGGAGAAGAAAAGCCAGAGGAGGGAGGGAGAAGAAAAGCCAGAAGAGGGAGGGAGAAGAAAAGCCAGAGGAGGGAGGGAGAAGAAAAGCCAGAGGAGGGAGGGAGAAGAAAAGCCAGAGGAGGGAGGGAGAAGAAAAGCCAGAGGAGGGAGGGAGAAGAAAAGCCAGAAGAGGGAGGGAGAAGAAAAGCCAGAAGAGGGAGGGAGAAGAAAAGCCAGAGGAGGGAGGGAGAAGAAAAGCCAGAGGAGGGAGGGAGAAGAAAAGCCAGAAGAGGGAGGGAGAAGAAAAGCCAGAAGAGGGAAGGAGAAGAAAAGCCAGAGGAGGGAGGGAGAAGAAAAGCCAGAGGAGGGAGGGAGAAGAAAAGCCTGCCCTGTGGGTGGAATAGGACTCAGTACGTCTGGGGTCAATTGAGGCATGTCCTCAGAAAGCTGTCGCCCGTGTGGGTGCTCGCCCCGTACGGTTCTCGACCAGTGTGGTTAGCCACCCTTAAGGAATGAGCTTGCCAAGGATTCCGGCTCGTTGAGAAACTCTCCAAGGACACCTGGTGGGTGATATTTAGGAACACGGTTAAGCATGGCTGGATAAGTGACAGTGACGGCATCATAAAATACAAATGAAGTGACAAGGATGGAAATAGAACATCCCCACTTAGAAGGCATAAGTAGCCCTGTAGCGTTTCTACTACGACCAGACGCTCCTGAGTAGAGAGAACACACAGGCAATAAGGCTGTGTCTGGAGTAGCAATATATTCCAGGGTAATCCATGTCTCAATCAGGACCAAACAGAGCATGAAGCATTGGTTACAATTAACTCCACAGACCAGGAAGTCCTGGTGGGCTGCAGTGGTGGGGTGTAAAACAACTGAAACCCCTACGGTGAGAAGAACCCACGTCCCAAGTCATGTGTGAAGTCTCCATAGAACTTCCCTTGAACCCCTGGACCAACAGTCCCAGTCGCAGCTGGCTCCCTCACAGGCAGGCAAGAGCGAACAGTTGCCTGTACAAAAAAAAGAAAAGAAAATCGAATACTGCCTGAACCCGCGTCAGGGTTCTGTCCTCAGCTTCCCCCCACCTCCGCCTGCTGTCACTTCCTGTGATTTCTCTAAAAGCGCGGCTGCTCCGCTCCCTGCTGCACTTACGCCATGTCAATGCCCGGGGCCCTGAGTCAGCAGCCTGGCACTTTGGACCCCTGTCCCGCGTGCTTCTGCTGGTGGAAAGTAGGGGACATTTTGTTCCATATCCTCCCCCCCTCCCCATTCCCCGCTCCACGCACAAGCCAATTGGCTCAGGGAGGCAAGGTGGCACGGAGAACGAGGAGAAACGGAGAGGGAGGAGGGAGGGACACAGTCGGAACGCTTGAACACTCCGCTCCTCCCGTCGTCTCTCTTCCCCCGTCTGTGTGAGAGACCGCGTGCCCTCTGTGGGAATTGTTCTCCCCCCAGAGGGAGAGTGTTGACAGAGGGAGACAGAGGGGAGACAGAGGGGGGACAGAGGGGGGACAATTTGACAGACTGAACCATGTGAGGAAGGCAGGAGCGCAGGTAATAGCCTTCAGACTAGCTGTCTGTTCTCTGGGTTGTGTATGTTTGTGTGTGTGTTTGTGTGTGTGTGTGTGTTTGTGCGTGTGTGTGTGTGTTAATGTTTGTGTGTGTGTGTGTGTGTTTGTTTGTAATTGTGTGTGTGTTTGTGCGTGTGTGTTTGTGTGTGTTTGTGCGCGTGTGTTTGTGTGTGTGTTTGTGTGTGTGTGTGTGTGTTTGTGCGTGTTTGTGTTTGTGTGTGTGTTTGTGTGTTAATGTTTGTGTGTGTGTGTGTGTTTGTTTGTAATTGTGTGTGGGTTTGTGTGTGTGTTTGCGTGTGTGTGTGTGTGTGTGTGTGTGTGTGTGTTTGTGTGTGTGTTTGTGTGTGTGTTCATGTAGGACAGCTAGAATAGCCTTTACATTCCTTCTCTCTTTTAATGGGAAAGGGAGAACATTTTATTTAAAATAGGATAAAGGGGCTATGGGAACATTTCAGAGTCACTCTAACTCTTGGTGTTTATTCAGTCGTCATCCCACACCTTGCCACTAGTTTGACTTCATTCTAGTCTGGATAAAGAATATAAGTGACCAGCAGGTAGCTATAAACTTCTCCAGTTGTCTCGTTGAGGCGTGGAACCGTTCTGGCCTTTTCTCTTTTCATCTTATGTCTCGAGGGGGAAGACATTTCCTTCATTGTTTGAGAGTAATTTTCACCTCTTTCCAGCCACGGAAGGCCCTGGTCATGAATTAGGAGTTGAGTGGGAGGCGCTGTAACAGCTGTCAGCCTGTCGCGCCGGTCCTCCTCTGCCTAATGCATCGACTCCTGATTCAACCATAAACACTATCTCAGTTCATCTCACAGCTCTAACTAAATGCCAAGGCTTTTGGCAGTTCTGGCGGAGTAAAGCTCTTTACCAGAACATTCCACTCTATACTCTCAGAAACTGAGATACGGTGGGTATGTGCCAATTGGCACACTATTTCCCATAGCCCTGTTTAAAAGTAGTGCATCGTGGAGGGCATAGAGGGCACATCTGAGGGCCATTTGGGAAGCCCACTTCGTCTCACTCTCTCTTTGTGGATTTAAGTTCTGACTTAAATATTGGTTTGATGATGAAGTGACAGGTGACATGAAAAGTCGATCAGTTTCCCGACCGACAAGCCTGGTTTGAAATCATTCATTCTGATAAAATACCCAAAGTGAGAAATGTGATAGGGGACTTACCATAAAATGTGTGTGTGTGTGTGTGTCCGTGTAATGCGGTGAACTGTGTTTGCGTGTGGGTCGGTGGAAGTGCGTTTGATGCTTAAACTACTTCCTGTCTGTCAGTCAATGTCAACGTCCAATGGAAATTAATTATGTTGTATAGCATTTCACAACTGCGGCTTTTCATTTCATTCTAATTTCATAGCTATCATATATTGGCACTAAGGAACCTCGTGACAAATGTAGTTGCTATTTCATCACAAGTAATAATAAATAGTAAAAGAACCAGTAATTAAAAAACCCCGGTATGATTCATTTTTGTGTGAATTGGAAATGATGGTCTTTTCTTATCACAGAAGCTCCCCAGCTGATTTGGCAGACTCAAACATCAATGTATTTTTCCTCTGATGGACATCTTGCCAAGCCATCAGAGGAATCCTGCTTGTTAAACTGTGGTAATTTAATGTGCATATATGCTTAGAGGAGAGTGCATTATTTGGCCAACAAAGGCAATTTATCTGGCAGGGGTCTGACCCAAGTTGCTGTAGTGTAATAAGACCTTGGACAGTGCTATGACAAAGTACTGGGCACCAGGGTGTCCTAGGGGTTAGGGAATCGGACTAGTATTTTAAAGGTCACTGGTTCTAATCCCCTACTGGACAGGGAGGGAATTATAAACACTCCTCCATCTGGGATATTTCGCCCAGGTTGTTGCTAAAAATAAGAACTGACAGTAAAAAAAATGATTCTGGCTGCAAAGACGCAGCTGTAATGCAAGATAGTGACTGAGACGAATGCTTGTGAGCGCCAGGAACTAGAACAAAGATAGAACCAGACCATAGTATGAGAGGTTAGAACTGGCACTAACATAGAACCAGACCATAGTATGAGACGTTATAACTGGCACTAACATAGAACCAGACCATAGTATGAGAGGTAAGAACTGGCACTAACATAGTACCAGACCATAGTATGAGAGGTTAGAACTGGCACTAACATAGAACCAGAACATAGTATGAGACGTTAGAACTGGCAGTAACATAGAACCAACATTTTCCTGCAAAACACCAGTGATAGTGTCAACAGTCAAAAGGCAACTCCAGGATGCTGGCAGAGTTGCAAAAAAAAAGACTTATCTCAGACTGGCCAATAAAAAGGAACTTTGTGTTGGTTTATTATAGAAAAATAAATCTACAACTGAGGATACAGTAATCACATTTTTCAACTTCCCTATAGAAAGACAATTCACCGAAAGCCTGTGGAACTTTATTGCTGAAAAAAATAAAATAATACAAAAAAACATGTTATTGTATAGAGTGTGTGGCTGTCATTGATAAAAACATTATTTCATCTTCCTTTCATGTCAGTGAGCAGGCTATGGCCTCAGCTATCACATCACACAAGCGTGAAATTGGCACCCCGGTGTAAAGCTAAGGTCTCGCCACAGTTTGAAAGGCTAGCTGCAATATCAGGGGGAGAATGTTACGCGCTTATTCTGCGGCTGGATCATTTCTGTTGGGAAAAAACACATTGTGCGTGTCCCAAATGGCGCCCGACTGCCTTTTTTTGGTGGGAAGGTTACATAGGAGATAGGGCAGCTTAGCCCACAGGGCGTGTGGTGCCATTTGGAACACATTAAATAAGGTCAAACTAACTGATCTGGAGTAGATTGCTCGGTTTTCATACATCACAAACATGATGACAATACAGAAATATTCCAACAAATGTGAACTTACTAACACACACACAGACACACACAGACGTGCAAACACACACTTTGTTTTCCCCTTTCTGGCGGCACCAAACATGATTTCCTGTATTCTCAAATGTTTGCCATAACCACCGAAATTCTTAACCTGTTCCCCGAAGCTCAAACTGAACCCAAACACCCAAACCCAATTCCAAACGTAACTTTTACCCTGAACCGTAAGCCCGGAATATTCGTTTTCTCATGGGAAAGGTTCAGGTAGTATTTTCCTTGTTCTAATCTCCTAGCGCGGATTTGTGGACCTCATCAGTGTATTAAAGCTCGTAGACCGGGACTACTACAACTGACATCTCACTGTGACACACTGGAATCCGTTCAAATAGGAATCTGCTGCAGCTAGAGTTTAGTAGGGGGAGAGAGAGAGAGAGAGAGAGAGAGGGGAGAGGGGGGAGAGGGAGAGAGGTAGGGGGGGGGAGGGGGAGAGAGGGAGAGAGCACTGAGATTTGCCTTAAGGCTGAACATCAGATGGGTGTGATTTTTGTTAATGGCTGCTGGCAGAGAGATCGCTTCATTATCATGAGATGGCCAAGAGAAAGCTCAGAGGCACGCCGTCGTAACCGAAATCGGATGAAAAAAAACAATAATACGAATTAGCAGATTTGCGTCCGTGTGATAATGAACGGAATCTACTGCTTTGATCGTTACTCGTGTGATGGGTAATTGTTATGGCTAGCTGTTTCTATGGCAACCAAGTCTCCCTAATAAGAATCCAGGCAGAACATAACACAGGTTGTGAGGGCTTAATATCTGCGCTTTTGGGCGAAACAACGAGTCTTGGAATAATTCAGTGGAACAGATGCCATTTTGATTGGTATCTTTAGAGGAGAGCCACAGAAACGATCCCGTCTCTTAACTGGCGTACAAACCAGCAATCAACCGTCACAACAGACTTTTGCTCGAAGCGGAAGTGTTGAATCTCCATATGGGTACAAATTGAACAAATAAGTCTGAGCGAGCCTTTGAGGTGATTACGGGGAAAGCTGTGAAGCAGTAATGCACTGTGCTAACTAATGTTTAACTGTCTTCTGAGTGCTTGTAAAGCTCTGTGTGAAATGTATGTATTCCATAAACCTATGCATTTATAATCAGGGCGTGTAGCAAACCCCTGCAGCCGCTCATAAGACTGCTACAGGGTTGGGCCACCGGCCTTGACATTAAAAATACATATTACGTCCCTTGTGCCTTGGACGGATATTCCATTACCTCGACACAGTCCTTAGGATGAGGCCGAAACACACCTCGGACTCTCTGGAATGGAGACAAAATGCTCAGGATGGAGGAGGTGAAGATGGAGGAGGTGGGGATGGAGGAGGTGGGGATGGAGGAGGTGGGGATGGAGGAGGTGAGGATGGAGGAGGTGGAGATGGAGGAGGTGGAGATGGAGGAGGTGAAGATGGAGGAGGTGGGGATGGAGGAGGTGAGGATAGAGGAGGTGGTGATGGAGGAGGTGGAGATGGAGGAGGTGGGGATGGAGGAGGTGAGGATGGAGGAGGCGGAGATGGAGGAGGTGGGGGTGGAGGAGGTGGGGATGGAGGAGGTGGGGATGGAGGAGGTGGGGATGGAGGAGGTGAGGATGGAGGAGGTGGGGATGGAGGAGGTGAGGATGGAGGAGGTGGAGATGGAGGAGGTGGAGATGGAGGAGGTGGGGATGGAGGAGGTGGAGATGGAGGATGTGGGGATGGAGGAGGTGAGGATGGAGGAGGTGGGGATGGAGGAGGTGAGTATTATTGAAGTGAAGATAGAGAATGTGAGCATGAATCCTCAATATTAAATGTCTCAAGACGGATATTGAAACACAGTTTATCTGGGCTGTTGTTATACTGTATGTGCCAGTAAAACCTAAACAGAATATGAACCTGTTATTTCTAACCACAAGTGAAACATTTACCCTGAATCGAAACCCTCAGCCAAGGATAGTAAAAAGGTTTACACAGACACACACACACCACTCATACACACTTGCATATCCACACCATGCACGCACACACGCACACACACACACGCACACACACACACACGCACACACACGCACGCACATACACGCACACACACACACGCACGCACGCACACGCACACACGCGCACACACGCAAACACACACGCGCACACGCATGCACACATAAAGATATACAGCTATACCCATTAATCAAGTCCAGGAATCTTCCTGCCAGTTGAAGCTTTTGTCAAGCTAAACTGTGCGTCGAGCTCCAATTCTGTCCTCTATTTGTTGAATGAACTTACAGTGACTTCAGGGCATACGACAGAGCTTCCTTTATTTCACCATCACCACCAGGAAAACACGTGACAACCACACAAACGCTGTGACTCCATATAAGCTGTTTCTTCTCTTCTTTTCAGTGACCTATTCGTTCCTTCTGTACCACCGCATCTTTTTCGTTATTTCAAAAACCCCTTCGCCGTTACGATCGATACCCGGCTCCCGAACGCCCCCCGGAAAAAAAGCCGGCGACAAGACGTGACCTGACAAGAGCCCGTTGCTGAGAGAGGGATATTTACTGTGACGAGGGCAAGTGGACTGTGAAAGTGAAACCTACATGTAGACAGTGAGTTATCTGCCACAGTGTGGGCCTCCCGCGTCCAGCCGAGCAGCGGGGATGTTTAGCCTCGATCGGAGAGGGAAACATGAAGGGCTGGGTCCTCAATCGCTCCCTACCCTACCGACGGAGGGGCCAGGGTGGTGTTTGGGACGACGCACGGGAGGTTGTTGCTGGTCTCGACATGGTGATACGGGAATGACATCACCGCGGGCGTGGGTCTGGTCCCCAATGCCCTCCTAATCCGTGTTTAGTTCACTACTTCTGACCGGAGCACCATGTGGGGTATAGGGCGCTAGTTAAGCTGCAGGTGTGTCAGCTGGGCTAAGGGAACCTAGAACACCCTAAATAGCAGAACCGCTTGAGATCGGGGAGATTGGACGTGTCTGTGGTTTCAACCTTATCTCCTCCAGACTCTTAATGGTCATTGGGACAAATTGATGAAATAATTAATCCAAAAGACACAGAAAGATGTGTGCCAAAGGAACAAACAAACACATCTGTTATCTATTCTGACCTACCAAGCAAAAGGCTACTAAAAGAAATGGGGGGATTAAATGTTTCTCTGTTTGAGAGAATGGGATGTGGGGTTATATTTTATCATTATGGGAGGTGGAGTTATATTATCAGTATGGGAGGTGGGGTTATATTATCAGTATGGGAGGTGGAGTTATATTATCAGTATGGGAGGTGGAGTTATATTATCAGTATGGGAGGTGGAGTTATATTATCAATATGGGAGGTGGGGTTATATTATCAATATGGGAGGTGGAGTTATATTATCAGTATGGGTGTGGGGTTATATTATCAGTATGGGAGGTGGGGTTATATTATCAGTATGGGAGGTGGGGTTATATTATCAGTATGGGAGGTGGGGTTATATTATCAATATGGGAGGTGGAGTTATATTATCAGTATGGGTGTGGGGTTATATTATCAGTATGGGAGGTGGGGTTATATTATCAGTATGGGAGGTGGGGTTATATTATCAGTATGGGAGGTGGGGTTATATTATCAGTATGGGAGGTGGAGTTATATTATCAGTATGGGAGGTGGGGTTATATTATCAGTATGGGAGGTGGAGTTATATTATCAGTATGGGAGGTGGAGTTATATTATCAGTATGGGAGGTGGAGTTATATTATCAGTATGGGAGGTGGGGTTATATTATCAGTATGGGAGGTGGGGTTATATTATCAGTATGGGAGGTGGAGTTATATTATCAGTATGGGAGGTGGAGTTATATTATCAGTATTGGAGGTGGAGTTATATTATCAGTATGGGAGGTGGGGTTATATTATCAGTATGGGAGGTGGAGTTATATTATCAGTATGGGAGGTGGGGTCATATTATCAGTATGGGAGGTGGGGTTATATTATCAGTATTGGAGGTGGAGTTATATTATCAGTATGGGAGGTGGGGTTATATTATCAGTATGGGAGGTGGAGTTATATTATCAGTATGGGAGGTGTGGTTATATTATCAGTATGGGAGGTGGGGTTATATTATCAGTATGGGAGGTGGGGTTACATTATCAATATGGGTGGTGGAGTTATATTATCAGCATGGGAGGTGGGGTTATATTATCAGTATGGGAGGTGGAGTTATATTATCAGTATGGGTGGTGGAGTTATATTATCAGCATGGGAGGTGGGGTTATATTATCAGTATGGGAGGTGGAGTTATATTATCAGTATGGGATGTGGGGTTATATTATCAGTATGGGAGGTGGAGTTATATTATCAGTATGGGAGGTGGGGTTATATTATCAATATGGGAGGTGGAGTTATATTATCAGTATGGGAGGTGGAGTTATATTATCAGTATGGGAGGTGGGGTTATATTATCAGTATGGGAGGTGGAGTTATATTATCAGTATGGGAGGTGGAGTTATATTATCAGTATGGGAGGTGGGGTTATATTATCAATATGGGAGGTGGAGTTATATTATCAGTATGGGAGGTGGGGTTATATTATCAGTATGGGAGGTGGGGTTATATTATCAGTATGGGAGGTGGGGTTATATTATCAGTATGGGAGGTGGGGTTATATTATCAATATGGGAGGTGGAGTTATATTATCAGTATGGGAGGTGGGGTTATATTATCAATATGGGAGGTGGAGTTATATTATCAGTATGGGAGGTGGAGTTATATTATCAGTATGGGAGGTGGAGTTATATTATCAGTATGGGAGGTGGAGTTATATTATCAGTATGGGAGGTGGAGTTATATTATCAGTATGGGATGTGGGGTTATATTATCAATATGGGAGGTGGGGTTATATTATCAATACGGGAGGTGGAGTTATATTATCAATATGGGATGTGGGGTTATATTATCCGTATGGGAGGTGGAGTTATATTATCAATATGGGAGGTGGAGTTATATTATCAGTATGGGAGGTGGGGTTATATTATCAGTATGGGACGTGGAGTTATATTATCAGTATGGGAGGTGGAGTTATATTATCAGTATGGGAGGTGGGGTTATATTATCAGTATGGGAGGTGGGGTTATATTATCAGTATGGGAGGTGGGGTTATATTATCAGTATGGGAGGTGGGGTTATATTATCAGTATGGGAGGTGGAGTTATATTATCAGTATGGGAGGTGGGGTTATATTATCAGTATGGGAGGTGGAGTTATATTATCAGTATGGGAGGTGGGGTTATATTATCAGTATGGGAGGTGGAGTTATATTATCAGTATGGGAGGGTTATATTATCAGTATGGGAGGTGGAGGTGGAGTTATATTATCAGTATGGGAGGTGGAGTTATATTATCAGTATGGGGGGGGGGTTATATTATCAGTATGGGAGGTGGGTTATATTATCAGTATGGGAGGTGGGGTTATATTATCAGTATGGGAGGTGGGGTTATATTATCAGTATGGGAGGTGGGGTTATATTATCAGTATGTATGGGAGGTGGGGGTATGGGAGGTGGAGTTATATTATCAGTATGGGAGGTGGGGTTATATTATCAGTATGGGAGGTGGTGTTATATTATCAGTATGGGAGGTGGGGTTATATTATCAGTATGGGAGGTGGAGTTATATTACCAGTATGGGAGGTGGGGTTATATTATCAGTATGGGAGGTGGGGTTATATTATCAGTATGGGAGGTGGGGTTATATTATCAGTATGGGAGGTGGAGTTATATTATCAGTATGGGAGGTGGGGTTATATTATCAGTATGGGAGGTGGAGTTATATTATCAGTATGGGAGGTGGGGTTATATTATCAGTATGGGTATGGGAGGTGGAGTTATATTATCAATATGGGAGGTGGAGTTATATTATCAGTATGGGAGGTGGGGTTATATTATCAGTATGGGAGGTGGGGTTATATTATCAGTATGGGAGGTGGAGTTATATTATCAGTATGGGAGGTGGAGTTATATTATCAGTATGGGATGTGGAGTTATATTATCAGTATGGGAGGTGGAGTTATATTATCAGTATGGGATGTGGAGTTATATTATCAGTATGGGAGGTGGAGTTATATTATCAGTATGGGAGGTGGAGTTATATTATCAGTATGGGAGGTGGAGTTATATTATCAGTATGGGAGGTGGAGTTATATTATCAGTATGGGAGGTGGAGTTATATTATCAGTATGGGAGGTGGAGTTACATTATCAATATGGGAGGTGGAGTTATATTATCAATATGGGAGGTGGAGTTATATTATCAGTATGGGAGGTGGGGTTATATTATCAATATGGGAGGTGGAGTTATATTATCAGTATGGGAGGTGGGGTTATATTATCAGTATGGGAGGTGGAGTTATATTATCAGTATGGGAGGTGGAGTTATATTATCAGTATGGGCAAAAAGTTATTATTAACAGTATTAACATTCATATTTTAAAACTTGCTCATGAAAATCTTCACCAAGCCATGAAAAATTTATATAATATAATTTATTGTGCCACCTGCAGACCTGGGGCTTTATGCGTGTGTTTGTGTGTGTGTATGTGTGTGCGGTTTTGTATGTATGTGCCTGGGTTTGTGTCTGAGTGTGTGTGTATGTCTGTGTGTGTGTGTGGTTGTGCATGCGTGTGCATGTGTGTGTGTGTGTGTGTGTGTGTGTGTGTGTGTGGTTGTGTATGTGTGTGTGTAGGTGTATGTAGGCACAACCTCTGCATTTGTCTGTTTGACCTAGCAGGCTGGACTCAGTTCAGGCCCCACTTCATTGTTACTCAGTGTGTAGTTGACTTATCAGGCGCTGATGTGAACAGCCTGTGGCTAAAGGCTGGTTATGACTTCAACTGGCATTTCAACGTTGCATAATTTTTCTTCTCCACAACTCCCCCAAGCAATGACTGGTCTACTTAACCTATCCGGACTGAAACAGAGGCTATCAGCAAATGGTGTGTGCATCACAGGTGAAAAGTATACCGGTAAATGTAATATTATTGGAGGTGGGTCCATGATGACTTGGGAAACATTATGCAACCATATTTAAACAGGGCTTGTCCATGTCACGTGGCGTTCATTTCACGTTTCCGATTGAGTTCTTCCGTAAACCGGTAAAGGATGGCACAGCTAACTGAGTAAGGCCTCCTCTGTAACTGGATCAGTTCAATTTCAGCCATTAGGGGCCTGGTTTCTGTAGAAAACACGGAACCCTTACTTGTTAAATACAAAACTCAGTCCATTATTTTGTCATTGTCATTTAATCATGTCAAGTTCAGAGAGGTTTCCTTTCCTCGGCTGCCGTGCCCAGTGTCATGACGGTCTCCTAGCAACAAAAACACTCGATTTCTGAACTGTTTTATACGATGCGGTCTAAATAGCATCCGAATCCATAGCTAGTGCACTATTTCCTTTATGCCCAGGGCTTTAGGTCCTCTTGACAGAAATAGTGTACTATTTATGGAGTATGGTGCTATTTGAGATTCAGACAGAGAGCGCCAAATTCAATTATATACTGTGAGGTTAAATAAGAAAATGAAGAAACCTTCTTCATGAACAAGTTTAATAAGTTTATCTTTTCATTTGAAGCCATTCCTTCGCTGAGCTGTAGATTCACAACAGTTGTCTCTCGCGGCAACGTAAGTAATTCATTGATGCTGAGTTATAAGACAAGACTCTTAAATCAAATTGTATTTAAACGTATATACTCTTTCAAACGATAAAATAAAAATTAAATCTAAAAAATACCGTTGTTCAAAGAGTAGGTCTAGCGGCCTTTGCTACTGCTTTCACGGCATGTCTATCGTTATTGCATCAAATCCAGTCTGCAGCACTTTCAGCAGAAATGTTCTCGGCACGTCTCTCTATTTAATTTGTACCAGTATTAGAGGACTCTAGTATTCAGCATATATATTGTTACAGGGAACAGCAAAGCCAGTTTTTTTGCTTCTTGAATTAGCACAGTTTTTTACTTAATCACAAAAAGGTTTTTGTACTGATCAATGAGCCTTTTAAAATTATAAACTCAGATTAGCAAACACAACGCGCCATTGAAAGAGAGGAGTGAAGTTTCAAATAATACGTTTCTGTATGCCTGTTTCTGAAAAACAGCCGTTTCAATCTATAATAGAGATTTACCATGTTATTCAATGTCTACATTGAATATTTGATTAATTAGATTTTTGTATCTGGCAGTGAAACAGTCAACTGACAGATCGAGACTCCACAACTTTGGCTAATAGCCGGGTGAAGACTGAACCTCCTGGAACAAGTGGCATTATGGTCTGGGGCTGCTTTGCTTCCTTGGGGCGTGGCCAAGTCGCCATCATTGCCAACCATGAATTCCATCTTGTACAGAGTATTCTTCTAGATCTGAAAAAATAACAGTAAAATTTAAACATGCATGGATCTTGCAACAGAACAATGATCTGAAACACACAAGCCAAGCCACAACAGAACATCCAAAAAACAAGAAAGGGAAGGCAATGGAATGACCAAGTTGAAATGCAGTGGGAGAACTTAAAACATGAATTTATAGTACCAGTCAACAGTAGTTTGGACACGCCTGTTCCTTCATGGTCATTTGGAATAACGCACTTGGAATCACAGAGTAACCAGACAAGAGTTAAACAAATCAGAACGCATTTATACTTACATAAAATTCTTCATAGAAGCCATCCTTTGCCTTGATGACAGCTTGGCACATTATTTGTATTCAAACAACTTCATTACCCAGAATGCATCTGTGCGCTAGGCATTTCTGTACAGGTGTGTTGTGCATAGAGTTGGTACGTAGGGGCGGGTGAATAATGCGGAACATAAGGATAGTCAGGGGTCCCCATTGGTTGGTCATTTGCCCGTCATGTTTAACAGTCTCACGGATTGGGGGAAGAAGCTGTACCCGTTTCAGACATGAGGCACTGGTACTGCTCACAATGCCCGTCATGTTTAACAGTCTCACGGATTGGGGGAAGAAGCTGTACCCGTTTCAGACATGAGGCACTGGTACTGCTCACAATGCCCGTCATGTTTAACAGTCTCACGGATTGGGGGAAGAAGCTGTACCCGTTTCAGACATGAGGCACTGGTACTGCTCACAATGCCCGTCATGCTTCAGTCCACGGCTGAGTCCGGAACTTATTATGACCTGCGTCTGTCCCTAATGTTAAACTCCGCAGTTCGCACCACACTCTGGTGATCGTGGGTTTTGGCTGTTTCCCTATTTAGCCGTGACGCAGCCGGTCAGCGCTCTCTCAGCGGTGCACCGTTTTAATGTCAAATACTCCATGCCTCCCGGGGGAAAGAGGCACTTAACTGCGCACAGAAAAATAATGTTTAACCTTTTTCTTTTTTCTATTTGACACGAACACGTCCACTTCAACCCGGTGGACATGGGTGTGTGTGGGTGTGTGTGTGTTTGTCCCTCGGCCCCCTGTGGTCCAGGATCAGTTGACTTGCTCAAAACCACTCGGACTCGTCAATGACCCCCGTGTAGGACGTAGGGTCAGGAGCTGGAGCGTTTGTTGCCAGGACCATTACAAGACCTGGCATCTGGTATTTAAAGGTGGGGTTCAATCTCAACATGTATTCTGTCCAGTCGGTATTCTTTCTGCCCGTGAGAGCGGATAAAGTACTCTTGAATCAATCAATCAATCAATCAAACAAAACAACTGAGGCAATGAAACCCTTTCAGACTAATTATACGCACGGCTATGGGATAAATACAGACTTGCTATAACATATTGATTTGTGTTGCAGGCTGAGGCATCCTAATAACCATAGTTCTATATATATAACGATTAAATTAAAACATATCTGTACGGAATATTGTTGTTTATAAAGTGCATTCATAAACGAACCTTGGATCTATATGTGGCGACAGAAGGCTTACTTGCTGAATTTAGGAGTCTGCAACAGCCATTTAAATAAACAAATGCTCATCTTCCTTCAGTGAATTTATTCCACTAGCAATGTAGAAAATAAAACAGAGGCATACAATTCTTACTTTTCAATCCCTCCAGAACTTTCCATGTGTGGGTATAACAGTTTTTCTCCACTACCGTGGATGAAAAATGTATATATAACTTAGCAAATCAAAGTACATGGCTACTTGCGTATATTTTGAGGAGTCTATATATTTTGTGTGGAGGACATGGTAACCTTAAGCTTCTTAAATCTTCAGACGAAGTCTGGAAGGAGGCTGTTCGTCATCAGCTTTCCTTTAACAGCCGACTGAGTTCACATTTCACTGTTTTAGTTAAGTTGCCTTCTTAGTATTCCTTTAAATTAGAATGAATGACACTTGGTTGAAACAATTTGATGAACCAGTCGAGGCTTGTGTAATATATTTAGATATATATGTAATATATTTAGATATACATGTAATATATTTATATTGGACCACAGACACATATCATTATCACCTGGAGCACAGACACATATTCATTATCACCTGGAGCACAGACACATATTCATTATCACCTGGAGCACAGACACTTAAGACCGGTTTATTTACCAACAAACAAAACAAATGGTGAACGGCGAAATAACGCTAACTAACACAAATAATAATGTGGACATACAGCGACTTCTACAAACATTCAAACAACAGCAAAACTTCTTTAAACTAACACTCACCACCAACGTAACATGGCTTAAAACAATAACCGACCAGCTGGAACCCAAACAGCAATGTTTAATAGCTCCAGTGATTTCTAACCTGCCCCAGCTGTGCTGACAACAAAACAATCACCAGACACAGGAAGTGCACCCCACACAGACTTCCTGTGTAGAACCAAAACTCCCCACACTCGTGACAGTCACGGCTCTGTCTCCCAATTTAAGATTCTCCCCATCTTGTGTGTGTTGTCAGTCATTGTTTGTTCCTGTTTTATGTATTTCAGGTTTTAATAATTTCAAGCTTTTGTCCTCCATATGCGTCCGTGTCCTGTTTCCTCTATCCGACATTACAAGTGACCACGTCAGTTTTAACAACAACAACAAAAAAACATAAAAAATACAATGGAAACACATGAACACATAACAATGCATTCATACATAAAAACAAAAGCACAGAAGTACCTTTCATGTGAACCATGCGATAGTGCCCTGAATGCAAACACGCCAGTGCTAGAAAACCCACATGTTTTCTTCAAGCAGATTCGCCCATATAATAAAACCTAGCTAGCGCTGCTTTTTCCTCGAACAACCAATTCCACTTTCATTGTATAATATCCCAGTCAGTCTCTGGCTGTGTCCTCCAGCAGAGCTACTAGAACCTCCATTAAGTGGAGGTTGCACATTTTAAAAGTGCCATTCTCTGCTATTCATTATCGGATGTCCTCGGACCAGACCTGCTCGTCACCATGAGAGGAAGCACGCGGCACATTTATACATCATCCCCATCGAGTGTCTCGTCTCGCCCCTCCTTAAATCAAACAACAAAAGTCTGAATTTAAATAAAATGTGAATTGTAAAAGCCAATGAGGCAATAACATAGAAACACTTCAAATATTTAAACTATGCCAGAGTAAGCGTTATATGCCTTCTATATTTGTATAGAACTGTATAGCTTATAAATAACTGTTTATATAATCAATACATGTAGTATTTTATAAAATATTCTACCTTTTTTAAACAAACTGTAACTTTTCCTTAAACTAAACACATCCTTTTTTTAATTCAGGACTCTGAAAACAACCCAAATGAATATTTATTTTCTTCTGGTTTAACCACAGTTCAGAGGCATTTATATGCTCCCCATTTCTCAAATAAACACACAATTACTGACAGATGGGGCTTGTGTGCTAGTGTAGTGGTGAGGGTGAGGTGAGGGTGAGGTGGTCCTATAACTAGAGTACTGTAGCAGTAGTAGTGTACTGTGGGTGAGGGTGAGGCTGGCTTGCCCTGGGTGATGGCCCTTCCACGGACCTTAATGAAACCATAAACCTTGAGCCCTCATTGATTGAGTTACAGCCGACATGCTGAGCTTGTAGCCTAATACCATTATAACACACACATATGTGCATACACCCATAAACACACACACAGGCACACACTGATGGCCAGCCAATAAGCTGTTTATTGGCTCGGTTTAATTAACCATTATAATAACCTATCTTTCTGACCTCAAGGGGTTCAAGTTAGATGTCTGTGATTGTCATCAATCTCCTAGAGGAGGACGGAACAGACTTCCCTGTTGTATCTGAGCATCATGACCACAGAGAGAGACAATCACACTGAAATATAATGTCCCCACAACAACAATAACAACAATAGCACAAATAATGTATCTGTATATAGACATAATGAGGTTAGGGTTAGACATAATGAGGTTAGGGTTAGACATAATGAGGTTAGGGTTAGTTAGAATGAGGTTAGGGTTAGTTAGAATGAGGTTAGGGATAGGCAAAATGAGGTTAGGGTTAGTTAGAATGAGGTTAGGGTTAGGCAAAATGAGGTTAGGGTTAGTTAGAATGAGGTTAGGGTTAGACATAATGAGGTTAGGGTTAGTTAGAATGAGGTTAGTGTTAGTTAGAATGAGGTTAGGGTTAGACATAATGAGGTTAGGGTTAGTTAGAATGAGGTTAGGGTTAGACATAATGAGGTTAGGGTTAGTTAGAATGAGGTTAGGGTTAGTTAGAATGAGGTTAGGGTTAGACATAATGAGGTTAGGGTTAGTTAGAAGACATAATGAGGTTAGGGTTAGTTAGAATGTTAGGTTAGACATAATGGGTTAGAATGTTAGGTTAGGTTAGAATGAGGTTAGGGTTAGACATAATGAGGTTAGGGTTAGTTAGAATGAGGTTAGTGTTAGGCAGAATGAGGTTAGGGTTAGACATAATGAGGTTAGGGTTAGTTAGAATGAGGTTAGGGTTAGGTTAGAATGAGGTTAGGGTTAGACATAATGAGGCAAAATGAGGTTAGGGTTAGTTAGAATGAGGTTAGGGTTAGACAGACATAATGAGGTTAGGGTTAGTTAGAAATGAGGTTAGGGTTAGTTAGAATGAGGTTAGGGTTAGACATAATGAGGTTAGGGTTAGTTAGAATGAGGTTAGTGTTAGGCATAATGAGGTTAGGTTTAGTTAGAATGAGGTTAGTGTTAGGCATAATGAGGTTAGGGTTAGGCAAAATGAGGTTAGGGTTAGTTAGAATGAGGTTAGGGTTAGACATAATGAGGTTAGGGTTAGTTAGAATGAGGTTAGGGTTAGTTAGAATGAGGTTAGGGTTAGTTAGAATGAGGTTAGTGTTAGGCATAATGAGGTTAGGGTTAGTTAGGATGAGGTTAGGGTTAGGCATAATGAGGTTAGGGTTAGTTAGAATGAGGTTAGGGTTAGACATAATGAGGTTAGGGTTAGTTAGAATGATGTTTGGGTTAGTTAGAATGAGGTTAGGGTTAGATATAATGAGGTTAGGGTTAGTTAGAATGAGGTTAGGGTTAGTTAGAATGAGGTTAGGGTTAGACATAATGAGGTTAGGGTTAGTTAGAATGAGGTTAGGGTTAGATATAATGAGGTTAGGGTTAGTTAGAATGAGGTTAGGGTTAGTTAGAATGAGGTTAGGGTTAGACATAATGAGGTTAGGGTTAGTTAGAATGAGGTTAGTGTTAGGCATAATGAGGTTAGGGTTAGTTAGAATGAGGTTAGTGTTAGGCATAATGAGGTTAGGGTTAGTTAGAATGAGGTTAGGGTTAGGCATAATGAGGTTAGGGTTTATCAGATTGTGTTACAAACATTTTCAACGAAATGTGTTATGTGTGGGTTGCATTGTGATATCAACCTTTGATATGGTGTACAAGTGACCTTCTCATTTATCACATTACAAATATTTAGAGTTAACTTTTACTGCTTTGCTATTAGAGTATTTCCGGGCCAAGTAAAAACGTGCAATCAATCTTTACAGGGTTCAAATTCAGCTGCAAAATCTTTAAAAGGTGTCTGTACATTGATGTGAAAAAAACCCCTCACAGTAGAAGTGCCTAAATTGCTCGTTTTCACATTTCCCCTCAGAGACCGCCTTCCTGGTGAACAAAAAAACAGAAATCAATCGATACAATGCCAACACGTGAAACCCTTCCATGTCGTTGTCCCAGCGTGCCATCGTGCTCTCTCTCGCCTCGGCATGCGTGGCGAATACGGATGTCCCACGAGACACTGCAAAAATACCGTTTTTCTGATAAGGCACTTAACTCAACGATATCACAAGATATGCACAAAAAAACCTAATCTCACAGCACGTCTTCTAGCACACCTTCCTCTGTGCCAAGACACGAGAACAATGCAACGGTTATGCTGTGTCCTGGGACTGTAACGTGCAGACGGGACCAATGCATCCTGTTGATGCTAGTAATGATCACAAGGCTTCAACAGTTACCTCAGTAACGTCCTCACCAGTCAAGCAGGATCTCTTTGAAACCGCGCAGACGTTTCAACAATCCCAGGGACGCTTTCTCAGCATTTCAGCATGTCGGGGTTTAAACTACTGTGCGCCCCTCAGACTGGATAAAGCCCCCAAACCACATGGCCCAGCATTTAAAGTGCATAATCACCCTGGTCTGCCTTCTGTCTTCAGTCGGCCTTTGCGTTAAAAGGTATTGTCTCTTCGTGGGATCAAAGCGAGGGATGTCCTGTAATGAGCTTCCATCGTGACGTCGACGGAATAACAGTGGGTGATGAAACTTTCTGAACAGAGAGACCAATACAGCAAGAGGCTGTCAGATCAGTAACATCGCCCCCCCCCTAAACCCCACCCCCACCCCGGCACAACTACACACAGACAATCAGTACCAACGATATGCACGACGCCACCGTCCGTGTGTGATCGCGGTGGATATCAAATGGTGGGCCTTGATCGGCCGTCGGAAATGTTTGAAATATTAAAAGTATTTGAATGCAGTCTGGTCTGGTGTGTTCACCAGACACGAACAATTCCCAATCTCACTGCATGTAAACATGTTCTTAACGGTTCCTCTCAAGGAGGGGAAACAGCAGAGGCCTCAGGGTTTATGAGGAAGAGTGTGATGTGCTTCTTCATGTTTGAGAGAGAGAGAGAGAGAGAGAGAGAGAGAGAGAGAGAGTCCTACAAGGTCCCAGTGCATTCAGATTACTACGTTTGAATCCCAAATAAAACCCTACTCTATTCCATACACTGTATGACACTATGAAACCCTACTCTATTCCATACACTGTAGGACACTATGAAACCCTACTCTATTCCATACGCTGTAGGACACTATGAAACCCTACTCTATTCCATACACTGTAGGACACTATGAAACCCTACTCTATTCCATACACTGTATGACACTATGAAACCCTACTCTATTCCATACGCTGTAGGACACTATGAAACCCTACTCTATTCCATACGCTGTAGGACACTATGAAACCCTACTCTATTCCATACACTGTAGGACACTATGAAACCCTACTCTATTCCATACACTGTATGACACTATGAAACCCTACTCTATTCCATACACTGTAGGACACTATGAAACCCTACTCTATTCCATACACTGTAGGACACTATGAAACCCTACTCTATTCCATACACTGTAGGACACTATGAAACCCTACTCTATTCCATACACTGTATGACACTATGAAACCCTACTCTATTCCATACACTGTAGGACACTATGAAACCCTACTCTATTCCATACGCTGTAGGACACTATGAAACCCTACTCTATTCCATACACTGTAGGACACTATGAAACCCTACTCTATTCCATACACTGTAGGACACTATGAAACCCTACTCTATTCCATACACTGTAGGACACTATGAAACCCTACTCTATTCCATACGCTGTAGGACACTATGAAACCCTACTCTATTCCATACACTGTAGGACACTATGAAACCCTACTCTATTCCATACACTGTATGACACTATGAAACCCTACTCTATTCCATACACTGTATGACACTATGAAACCCTACTCTATTCCATACACTGTATGACACTATGAAACCCTACTCTATTCCATACGCTGTAGGACACTATGAAACCCTACTCTATTCCATACACTGTATGACACTATGAAACCCTACTCTATTCCATACACTGTAGGACACTATGAAACCCTACTCTATTCCATACGCTGTAGGACACTATGAAACCCTACTCTATTCCATACACTGTATGACACTATGAAACCCTACTCTATTCCATACACTGTAGGACACTATGAAACCCTACTCTATTCCATACACTGTATGACACTATGAAACCCTACTCTATTCCATACACTGTATGACACTATGAAACCCTACTCTATTCCATACACTGTAGGACACTATGAAACCCTACTCTATTCCATACACTGTATGACACTATGAAACCCTACTCTATTCCATACACTGTATGACACTATGAAACCCTACTCTATTCCATACACTGTAGGACACTATGAAACCCTACTCTATTCCATACACTGTAGGACACTATGAAACCCTACTCTATTCCATACACTGTAGGACACTATGAAACCCTACTCTATTCCATACACTGTAGGACACTATGAAACCCTACTCTATCCCATACACTGTAGGACACTATGAAACCCTACTCTATTCCATACGCTGTAGGACACTATGAAACCCTACTCTATTCCATACACTGTATGACACTATGAAACCCTACTCTATTCCATACGCTGTAGGACACTATGAAACCCTACTCTATTCCATACGCTGTAGGACACTATGAAACCCTACTCTATTCCATACGCTGTAGGACACTATGAAACCCTACTCTATTCCATACACTGTAGGACACTATGAAACCCTACTCTATTCCATACACTGTAGGACACTATGAAACCCTACTCTATTCCATACGCTGATGGACACTATGAAACCCTACTCTATTCCATACACTGTAGGACACTATGAAACCCTACTCTATTCCATACGCTGTAGGACACTATGAAACCCTACTCTATTCCATACGCTGTAGGACACTATGAAACCCTACTCTATTCCATACGCTGTAGGACACTATGAAACCCTACTCTATTCCATACACTGTAGGACACTAAATTTATTTACCCAAATTTATTAAAATATACCCGGATTAAAATATACCCGGATAAAAAATATACCCAAACGTGGCTTTAGATCCGACCCGTTGACCACAGAGATTGGTAGCATTCGATGCAGAAGGCTAATTCACTGCTACACACAGTGAGCCACAACCACACGGGTTAGAAGCATTGTCGCTTCCACAGGACTTGCATACAAAGTTAGGTGATTTATCTTTTATATGTAACCGGAGCTGAGCTGATTGGCTATCTCCTGCAGCTCACCACACTCCATTCCATTCTCACTCCATAAATTCAGTTAACATAAAGTTTTTTTTACTTAAAAAAATCCTTGTGCACACCCAGACGCCCACACACACAAACCCACACTCTATTTTGTACTTTCACACTCTTGAAATGAGTCTTGACACACCAATTGCCACCCCAACTGTAACTGTAAAAAAGTGCAAAATAAATAAAGTTGTAGCTCTCATTGTCATTGATTTGAATATTCTCTAAAATTGATAACACACAACCATGCTCAAAACCTCCCCCATACACTTTTAGAAAGAAAACTATTGAGCTTTTGAGATTATTGCTCACCTGATTGGCTTATGCATTGACAGGTAGGTTACATGTAGTTAGTCGAGTAAGGGAGTGTTTTGATGCTAGCTAGCTATGGATATCTCTGGCTAATAATTAACATAACTATTGCTCATTATAAGAGTTAGGTTATTAAAATGATAAGCATTTGTCTAGACTATATGAATAACAATTGCATGCCTACCTTATTAGCTTCCCTACATGCAGAAACAAATGCTACGCTAGTCTGCTGACGTGCTAATTACCTCACATGAAAACGCCAGCTACGTAATTATCTCCTACGGTATTCATTCTGTCATCTTTTTTTGATCATACGATACATTTGATGATTGTTTACTTGTTGTGTGTGGTTGCTTCTTGCGTTGTGTGTGACAGAGACCGCCTATATAAAGAGAAAAGCAGATATCTAGTTTCTTTGGTAAAAAATCGAGGTGGGTGACTGAGAGCAAGTTTGTGTGTGGTTCAAAGGAGGATATTCCACAGCTTTTATTTGTTTGATTTTTTATTCTTTTGGAGTTCAGGTTGCTGGCTGATATTTCAGATACTCTTTGAATCTAAACTATTCTCCTGTTGTATTTCAGTACTTGAAAGCCATTTAGTTGTCAGAGTCCCAGTAAGCTGCAGGTTGAATAGGCTAATTGTATGATTTGTATAAATCCCAACGGTGACCCCGTGAGTTGCTCCTTTTTCAACTGCTTAAAGAATATATCAGTATTTTCTGACAGTGTCTCTTTTCCGTACCCCTTTTCAGATTTGCGGTTTGGCTGCTCGTCTTTGAGTTATTAAGTTATTATCTATTGAATAGTGATAAGCCAATTGAATACATGAACATTTGGAAGATAATTAAAAGGGTACATTTATCTAGGTTATATTTAGTTTTCTTTAGGCATCCGAGTCAATGTAACACATTGTTCTTGCTGGTTTTATTTACGTGTTGTTACAATTAAGTTATTATTAAACTTTTTCCTATTTATATATTAGGTGGTACCACCCCATATCTTAAATCCCATGTCTAAAATCCTGGACAAGCCACAGCTCTTTCTCTCGATCAGATTTAATCCTCAAGGAAATTACATTTACTCATGGCCGGAACAAGGACATCTGACCGTATCTCGAAAAACGTCCACTGTTCGATGGCCATTATTCCTCCCTTTCTTTTGACCGAAGGTCAAGAAGACAGTGACTGTGTTCCAAATACCACCGTGTTCCCAGTGTGCACTAGCTTTCGTTCCTATGTGCCCTAGTTAGTCGAAGCGCCCTGCAAAGTTACCAGGTTGGCGTTTATAAAACAGAGGGTGTATAAGGCTATTTCATTGGTTAATAGTTTCTTGAAAGGGGTCTGAAATGCCGACCTTTCCCATGCAGATGTCCGTTAGATAAAATGCTCTACAATAAATCCTTCAGTAACCGAAGAGAATGATTCATGGATCCATCTTTGTGGTGGACTTGAAGACATAGAACAGTGTGTTCGTAATCAAGCAAACCTGTACCAGGGTCAGAAGAACTCATAAATAACATGTTATTTTCTGAGGGAAGTTGAAGGTAGTTGGAAATACTGTTTCCTATGAATTAATCTGACTGGTGGAGTTGTATAAAACAGGTGTAACTGTGAAAAACATGCGATATTAAGTATCACTGTCTGACAAATGGGAAAGTTCAGTAACAAGCTATGAGTAAAGCAACGGATAGATATTTATTAAGAAAGTAATTTTGTTTCTGTGTTATGAGTAAATGTAATCTGTTTACTGTTAGAAGCGGCGTGGGACTTGAGACGTCAAAGGCAATCATCATGTTGGCGTACATTGTCCCAGTCTTTTATAATTTAACGGAGACTAGAGACAATTGCAAAGTGTTTTTTCATTTAAATTGTGTCATTCTGTGGAGGACACAGTGTTTTCATTTAGAGTATTTGCATTGTAAGTAGTCAACATTCTGGTGTACGTCTTTCTCTCACTCTCACACACTCTTTCTCTCTGTCAGTTTCCCAAACTCTGTCTCTCTCGTTAGATATATCTGTCTCTTGTTCTCCGTTTATCATGCAAAAACATGCACACATCACATTGAGACCTGAGGGAATATAAGAGTCAATGGGAGACCAGAGGGAATATAAGATTCAAATGGAGAACTGAGGGAATATAAGAGTCAAATGGAGACCTGAGGGAATATAAGGGTCAATGGGAGACCAGAGGGAATATAAGGGTCAATGGGAGACCAGAGGGAATATAAGGGTTAATGGGAGACCAGAGGGAATATAAGAGTCAATGGGAGACCAGAGGGAATATAAGAGTCAATGGGAGACCAGAGGGAATATAAGAGTCAATGGGAGACCAGAGGGAATATAAGGGTCAATGGGAGACCAGAGGGAATATAAGGGTCAATGGGAGACCAGAGGGAATATAAGGGTCAATGGGAGACCAGAGGGAATATAAGGGTTAATGGGAGACCAGAGGGAATATAAGAGTCAATGGGAGACCAGAGGGAATATAAGGGTCAATGGGAGACCAGAGGGAATATAAGGGTCAATGGGAGACCAGAGGGAATATAAGGGTCAATGGGAGACCAGAGGGAATATAAGAGTCAATGGGAGACCAGAGGGAATATAAGAGTCAATGGGAGACCAGAGGGAATATAAGGGTCAATGGGAGACCAGAGGGAATATAAGGGTTAATGGGAGACCAGAGGGAATATAAGGGTTAATGGGAGACCAGAGGGAATATAAGGGTTAATGGGAGACCAGAGGGAATATAAGGGTTAATGGGAGACCAGAGGGAATATAAGGGTTAATGGGAGACCAGAGGGAATATAAGGGTCAATGGGAGACCAGAGGGAATATAAGAGTCAATGGGAGACCAGAGGGAATATAAGAGTCAATGGGAGACCAGAGGGAATATAAGAGTCAATGGGAGACCAGAGGGAATATAAGGGTTAATGGGAGACCAGAGGGAATATAAGAGTCAATGGGAGACCAGAGGGAATATAAGGGTTAATGGGAGACCAGAGGGAATATAAGGGTCAATGGGAGACCAGAGGGAATATAAGGGTAATGGGAGACCAGAGGGAATATGGTTAATGGGAGACCAGAGGGAATATAAGGGTCAATGGGAGACCAGAGGGAATATAAGGGTTAATGGGAGACCAGAGGGAATATAAGGGTTAATGGGAGACCAGAGGGAATATAAGGGTTAATGGGAGACCAGAGGGAATATAAGGGTTAATGGGAGACCAGAGGGAATATAAGGGTCAATGGGAGACCAGAGGGAATATAAGGGTCAATGGGAGACCAGAGGGAATATAAGGGTCAATGGGAGACCAGAGGGAATATAAGGGTCAATGGGAGACCAGAGGGAATATAAGGGTCAATGGGAGACCAGAGGGAATATAAGGGTCAATGGGAGACCAGAGGGAATATAAGGGTGGGAGACCAGAGGGAAATGGTCAATGGGAGACCAGGGAGACCAGAGGGAATATAAGAGTCAATGGGAGACCAGAGGGAATATAAGAGTCAATGGGAGACCAGAGGGAATATAAGAGTCAATGGGAGACCAGAGGGAATATAAGGGTCAATGGGAGACCAGAGGGAATATAAGGGTCAATGGGAGACCAGAGGGAATATAAGGGTCAATGGGAGACCAGAGGGAATATAAGAGTCAATGGGAGACCAGAGGGAATATAAGAGTCAATGGGAGACCAGAGGGAATATAAGAGTCAATGGGAGACCAGAGGGAATATAAGGGTCTCAAGTCCCATGCCGCTTCTAAAAGTTAACAGACCTGAAATCAGTTTTCCATGCCTGTATTAGCCAACTGGGTCCTCTGTGAGAGACATCTTACATTTCTCCGGACCTGAGGCAGTGGACTCCACTAAAACAGATCGATTGCTGAGCTGCAACGTAGTAGAATGTATTAATAAACTGTGAATGTGCACCCATCTACAAACCTGTCATTTGGAGTAACTTTTTTTTACAAAGCGTTACCTTAGCGTCACGGGTCGGGCCACGGCAAAACACGTTGAAACTCACCTAGGCCAAGTAGGAGGAAACACTTTAATTATAAAGGTGTATTTCTACTTAAGTAATCTATTTTGATTGTGTAGCCATAGCAGCGTACAGATTATTGTAATGACTTCCTTTCTATCCATCTATCTCTTGCTTTCCCTCCGAAAGCACTCAAATCAAGATTGTTCTCCAAACGGCGGAGGTGGTAATGGATCGACCTTGCAGTGACCTTTGTACTTTTCTGATTGCTAATGAATCCCTGACGGATTTGACTTCCTCTACAGGATGGTGTGTGGGTGTGTGTGTGTGAGTGAGTAGTTCACTGCATTAAATATACGCCTTTAGAAGTCGATCATCAGATTAGCGAGCGTTTATTTTTAGTGCAATAAAGTCATCAGAGGTAACGCTTAAGACAAATTACTTTCAATTGGATCTTACTAAATTACAGACATTAACAGAATGAGGTTTCGTGACCACGCGGCCCCTACCTGACTCCAATCAGACTTCCTGAGAGTGTGTCTGGACTCCCCCCGCTTACACCCCAGTCGAGCCGACAATCTGTGTTCTGATTGGAAGTCCACTTTAAGGTAACGCTGTGCATGAACACTTCTAGTTTTTAATCCTAACTCTCTAAACTCCGAGCGTTAATTCATTTTCTTTCTCCTGTTGCTGCTGTCCTTCCCTGGTGACTTAATCACGGAGGCACGCTTTGTCACAATACCATTTTATACGTCCCTTTTGGGGTTTCTGTTTTACTGAGCTGTCTACTTAACACGTCCCCAGACGGAGCTGGTGAAGGTGTGGTGTGATGTGTGTTACCAGGGCTTGAAAACATGAACCACCAATAACGATTGCAAGTGGTTAGCAGCTATAGCTTTTAGCTTCATTTGGATGTCATAATTTACTTTTTAGATGGTTGATATCAATGACCAGCTAGGTCAGTGGTTTTCAAAGTGGGGGCCGTGGCCGCCAGGGGGCACCAGGGTGGCCACAGCAAGTTGGATGAAAAAAAAAGTTTTAAACAGTAAATATATTTATATTATTATGAGTATTGTTATAGCTTTATAATAATTTCATTGGCCGGTATCAAACACCATATTATTGTCTATCTATAGGTTCAATAACACATCCTGCAAAACCTGGTGGTATTTGTGGGGCCTTGTCATGGAAAAATTTGTGAACCCCTGAGCTAGGTAATGTGGAGGGGAGTCAAACGCACTTTATTTAGCTAATGTTAGCATTGAAAGCTATTTTGAGCAGACTTTTCTAGCAAATGACACTCGGTATCATCTGTGATTAGACTAGATTAGATTAAACTATGTTTTTGTAATTGGACAGTATACAAGTAGAGTACAACAAAATGCAGTTTGCAAAAATTAACTGTGCAGTGAAAAAATATTATGCAGTGGTAAATAGTGTCAATGTGCAGAATCACCCAATGCGTGGTATATCAGCCTAAATTAATAACAGTGGCATATGTCCAAGCCCCATATAGTATAATTTAGGGGAAAAACATTAATTAGCTTTTGTCTAAAGTAATTTGTCCAGTTCAACTTCTGGTCACCAATACAACAGCTGTGTCAATGGATTGTTAGTGACCATGGCAACGAGGCAACCAAATGATGGAGGTGCAATCTAATGAACACCCGCTTTGTCTCTCTCTCTGCCTCTCCTCGGTCTCTCTCTCCTCTCCCTCTCTCTCTGTCTCTTGTCCTCTCTCCTCTGTCTCTCTCTCTCCTCTCTCTCTCTCATCCTCTCTCTCTCCTCTCTCTTTCCTCTGTCTCTCTGTCTCTCGTTCTCTCTCCTCTGTCTCTCTCTCTCTCCTCTCTCTCTCCTCTGTCTCTCTCCTCTGTCTCTCTCCTCCGTCTCTCTCCCCAGGGACTGTTTTTGGGGCATTCATTATTTTTGCACGTTAACTGTGAGAATGAAGCTTGGTCAGTGCTGTCATGTAATTTACACCGTATGCTGTGTATAATGTAATAACTCATTTCACCAGGTGATGTAAATCTGTTTGACTATATGATTTAATTCTCGGACTCTTTCAGTAGAGTCATTGATTTATATCGCTTGCGTGCACATTTCCGATCCGTCCTTCGATCTCCATGCAAACAGATTACTTTTTAACAGGCTTTGTTCAATAATTTGCATAGTCTTATACGCTACTCATAAATATGAAATATCACTGCACTACATTCTGCCCGCAGAGCCCCTCGGTCGTGTCCAAAACCGCTCCCTACGCAGGCTTCGGCCTAACTGAGTGCACTATTCAGGGAACGGGGTGCTATTTGTGACCCCGCTTTTGCATAATGAATAGCCGTGTGTTTGTCTCAGGAGGCCTGCTCTCCGGAACCTTCCCAGCATCCTTCACTCTCTCCTAATCCCATTCATTAACACACGGCTCAGATGTGTTTGATACACATCACTGATTCATCTGGATTCAGCTGTGTGAACGTGTGTGTGTGTGTGTGTGTGTGCGTGTGTGCGTGTGTGTGTGTGTGTGTGTGTATTTGTGTGTGTGCGCTTGTGCGTGTGCGTGTGTGCGTGTGTGCGTGTGTTTGTGTGCGTGTGTGTGTGTGTGCGTGTGTGTGTGTGCGTGTGTGTGTGTGCGTGTATGTGCAGGTGTGTGTGTGCGCGCGTGTGTGCATGCGTGTGTGTGTGCATGCGTGTGTGTGTGTGCGTGTATGCGTTTGTGTGTGTGCGTGTGTGCGCGTGTGTGTGTGTGCGTGTGTGCGTGTATGTGCAGGTGTGTGTGCGAGCGTGTGTGTGTGCGTGTATGCGTTTGTGTGTGTGTGTGTGCGTGTGTGTGTGTGCGTGTGTGTGTTTGTGTGTGCGTGTATGCGTTTGTGTGTGTGCGTGTGTGCGCGTGTGTGTGTGTGTGCGTGTGTGTGTGTGTGTGTGTGTGCGTGTGTGTGTGTGTATGTGTCGTGATTATGTGGCATCAGAAGCATGCTCATCCTAGCCCCTCTGGAATCCCAAATTGATTTGTCATTTATTTTTTAGCTCCTCACATTAACTTGTCATCTTGTTTGTGTCTGGATGTTCACTTTGCCACCCAGGCTTTCTGACTGTTGGTCTCTGGTAACTGGTCTTTGGTCTCTCTGTTGTCTGGTCTCTGTGGTGTCTGGTCTCTCTTGTGTCTAATCTCCATTGTGTCTGGTCTCTCTGGTGTCTGTGTCTCTGTTGTCTGGTCTCTCTAGTGTCTGGTCTCTCTGGTGTCTAATCTACATTGTGGCTGGTCTCTCTGGTGTCTCTGTTGTCTGGTCTCTCTAGTGTCTGGTGTCTCTGTTGTCTGGTCTCTCTAGTGTCTGGTCTCTCTGGTGTCTAATCTACATTGTGGCTGGTCTCTCTGGTGTCTGGTGTCTCTGTTGTCTGGTCTCTCTAGTGTCTGGTGTCTCTGTTGTCTGGTCTCTCTAGTGTCTGGTCTCCCAAGTGTCTGTTCTCCCTGTTGTCTGGTCTCTCGGTTGTCTGGTCTCTCTGGTGCAGATTAGTACACTACACTATCAATAAGGTACCATTTGGCACAGAGCCTCTCAATCACTGATAATGTTGGTATCATTTCTTCTCAGTCAGATGATTCTTCTCTCTACATCTATTAATATGGTTATTATTTTGGACATTTTCAGGTGGTTATCTGTTAAGAGCCCGCTGCCTCATTGAGTCTGCCGGATATCACGAGGATATTGATGTTGCTTTGTATGAAATAATAATGTCATACATACATATAAATACATTATAATGAGTTTCTTCCTCTCACCTGGGGCCGCGTCCTAAACACCGCCGTGTCCCCTACGCTGGCACCGCTTGGGACTCCAGCCCAAGTCTCCTCCGTAGGGGACAGGGTGCCGTTTTGGAGCCGGTTGGGATTCTGCTGAGGCGGAGCCCGTATCGGAGGCTTTATTGCTCTCTCCCTGCGCTAAAGAAGAAAAACGATGAGACCGATTGATTTTGTGTGTCTAGCTGCAGAGTGTTCGGCTCAAGATGGCCCTGAAGGACTGAAGAAATGAGCCCGCCACTGTGTTATCCGGCTACCGCAGGAAAGAGTCGCTCTCTCTCTCTACTCATCTTCTCTCGGTTATTTCATCCTCTTGTTTTTTCCCCTTTCGTTTCGCCTCATCATTTATTCAGAGGACAATTTGATCAGTCGAGGTTGCAGCTCAGAAAACAAGTTGGACAGTTGTGCATGGGGATGCGATTTGAGAGCTTCTGAGACATCCGAACTGTTGTTCACGTTCACAAGTGTGCCGTATACGCGCTTGATTTGATTTACACTGTGATCGCCTCACATGCAATCTGGGTTGAATATTGTGAGTTACAATGGAAAAAGTTGGGAACTCATTTGGGTGAAAATTAATTGGTATTTTTTTGGTATTTAAGTAATTATAATTATAAAGTAATTAGGAAGTATAAAGCCAACACGAGAACACAAGGAATACCTGTAAAACATTATGTTTTATAACTTGTGTCCAAAACAAAACACCAAGAGGAATCTGTTATATAGGACCTTTTCACCTCATGATGATTTGTTTTGTTGCTTTTTTCATCCTGTGCCAGACACTCTCTCTCTCACTTCCTCTTTCTCTTACTCTCTCTCTCTGTCTATTTCCCCCTCCATCTCTCTCTCTCTCTCTCTCTCTCTCTATCACTTTCCGCTTCACTCTCTCTCTCTCTCTGTAACTTTGCCCTTCGCTCTCTCTCTCTCTCTCTGTCACTTTCCCCCTCCATCTCTCTCTCTCTCTCTCTCTCTCTCTATCACTTTCCGCTTCACTCTCTCTCTCTCTGTAACTTGCCCTTCGCTCTCTCTCTCTCTCTCTCTCTCTCTCTGTCTCTGTCACATCCCCCTTCGATCTCTCTCTCCGTCTCTTTCCCCTTCGATCTCTCTCTCTGTCACTCTCTCCCCTCGCTCACTCTCTCCCCTCCACAGGAGGTCCATGATAAAACTGCATTATATAAGCCCTGGTGAAGTTAAGTGAGCACTGCTGTGCATATAGACGATAAACGCTGAATAACCAACTAAATCTTAAATATTAATAGAAGCTGACCTCACAAGCCTGTCCGTCCCAAGAATCAATGACCTTCTGAGGCTCAAAATGCTAATACAAAAACAAATCAATATCCATCTACTTTATGTTGGTGATTAGACAGAGAAAGATTTTATAACCAACATCCCTGCCAATAACCACCCTTGCATCTTTTCCCTGAATCCTTTTTTTCTTTCTTTCACAATCACATGAACTAATATAATTTGAACCGGGTCCAAACCGTTGCTGCATTTGCTTTGGGCTCTTTGTTTCTGTCCGTTTAATTGTCCCGCGGTGGTTCTGGCGGCCGCACCACATTACGGGACCTGATGGAGAGCAGTCCCTCTTATGTGCTTCATAAACATATTCATTATTTAGATTGATCCACGTGCCGTACGCTTTACGTCTCCCGGAGTGGCGTTAGTGCTTCATGTGAACGCGCGGCCCTGTCTGATGAGTCAGCCGTTTGCAGTAGGATGCGACGTTCCGTGGGAAACCAAGCTTGTGCCAGGTTAAAGACTTAATTACAGACTTTAGAGTGTAGAAAGTTTAAAGACAATTTTTCATTCTGTGGAAAATTCCCAGCGAGGATTTTTTTTATTGCCTAATATGTTTTTAGTATTTTTCTACGTTTTTGTATCTCTAGGTCGTCAGTTCTATCTCGTTATCACGGGAACCTGGAGTAAAGGATACAGGAAGTGTGTTTAAGCATGGCCGCGTTCTCCATGATCAAAACCATGAAACCGGAGAGTCAGGTGAGAACCTCGTTATTTGCATGACTAGCGAAGTGTGGATCTTTTTCAGGTTCTCCAATAATCCAACAGGTGTCTTTTGTGATTATCACATAACCAAACCCCAACGCGGTCTATACATCGTCCCATCAAAAACATGTCTTCAATGTTCCCTCCTGTTATCTACTCTACAGTTAGCACTATGTGTTGTGTTCCATCTATAACTGTAACCAGATGTTCCCTCCTGTTATCTACTCTACAGTTAGCACTATGTGTTGTGTTCCATCTATAACTGTAACCAGATGTTCCCTCCTGTTATCTACTCTACAGTTAGCATTATGTGTTGTGTTCCATCTATAACTGTAACCAGATGTTCCCTCCTGTTATCTACTCTACAGTTAGCACTATGTGTTGTGTTCCATCTATAACTGTAACCAGATGTTCCCTCCTGTTATCTACTCTACAGTTAGCATTATGTGTTGTGTTCCATCTATAACTGTAACCAGATGTTCCCTCCTGTTATCTACTCTACAGTTAGCACTATGTGTTGTGTTCCATCTATAACTGTAACCAGATGTTCCCTCCTGTTATCTACTCTACAGTTAGCATTATGTGTTGTGTTCCATCTATAACTGTAACCAGATGTTCCCTCCTGTTATCTACTCTACAGTTAGCACTATGTGTTGTGTTCCATCTATAACTGTAACCAGATGTTCCCTCCTGTTATCTACTCTACAGTTAGCACTATGTGTTGTGTTCCATCTATAACTGTAACCAGATGTTCCCTCCTGTTATCTACTCTACAGTTAGCACTATGTGTTGTGTTCCATCTATAACTGTAACCAGATGTTCCCTCCTGTTATCTACTCTACAGTTAGCATTATGTGTTGTGTTCCATCTATAACTGTAACCAGATGTTCCCTCCTGTTATCTACTCTACAGTTAGCATTATGTGTTGTGTTCCATCTATAACTGTAACCAGATGTTCCCTCCTGTTATCTACTCTACAGTTAGCACTATGTGTTGTGTTCCATCTATAACTGTAACCAGATGTTCCCTCCTGTTATCTACTCTACAGTTAGCATTATGTGTTGTGTTCCATCTATAACTGTAACCAGATGTTCCCTCCTGTTATCTACTCTACAGTTAGCATTATGTGTTGTGTTCCATCTATAACTGTAACCAGATGTTCCCTCCTGTTATCTACTCTACAGTTAGCATTATGTGTTGTGTTCCATCTATAACTGTAACCAGATGTTCCCTCCTGTTATCTACTCTACAGTTAGCATTATGTGTTGTGTTCCATCTATAACTGTAACCAGATGTTCCCTCCTGTTATCTACTCTACAGTTAGCATTATGTGTTGTGCTAAGCTCACTCTTCATGGCCATGATCGCACACCCTTTATCCTTTAATTACATTAGCGGGGGCCAGAGGGGGTCCTAGAACGGAATTCTTGTCAGGGAAATCCACTCCACTTCAGGTTCCGGAATCCCTAGTCAGCACATTTGGTCCCAGAAAAACGCTGCCACCACGTCTGAACTGTGTGTCACGGTGTGGGCAGGACTCAGCAGGACGCTTCCTCAGCATAACGTCCGCGTTAAGAACAGGTACTATCAACCATTTTATTCAAATATGACTGCGGACGCATTAAGGGTCATTTGGCCATTGATAAATTGACGACCACTGGCAGTGAGACGGGGTTTAGGGTGCTGGCAGGATATGTGCTGGATATGTGGAGTCATCATATTCTAGTGTGTGGCCACGTTGCACAGATATATAGTCCTCTGTCCTGTCCTTCACATCGCTTTGACTGCTCTGACTACTCTGCTTTAGGACTCTGCTGTGTTCGACCTCTATGGGTGTGCAGAGTGACTAAATGTGACTAAATGTGACTAAATGTGAGATAAATGTGAGATAAATGTGACTAAATGTGACTAAATGTGAGATAAATGTGACTAAATGTGAGATAAATGTGACTAAATGTGAGATAAATGTGAGACTACATGTGAGAATGAGGTATCCAATAATATTAAAAAAATATACATATGATTCTCATAATATTTTAAATAAAATCACACTTTATTAATGTATAAGCTATGCGTTTAACCTACAAGGCACCATTTATTATAAGTGAACATGTGCTGTTTCTCTGCAGCTAATATGCCATTCTTTTTCCATTATGCACGTATCTGGATGTACTTTATCAGAAAGGTTTTGTCTGATAATTGCATTTTTTATACCAACTGTTTTACGACTTATAATGGCCCTTTTCAGATATCGCAATGTGGTGCATAAAAGCACAATCACAAAATAAATTCCATTGAGCAGGCTTATTAGTCTAGAAAATAATAAGTCTTGTGAATTATGTCTACGGGATGCAACCAAAACACAATAGTAGTTATGGCTAAATGCTATTATTTTTATCTTCGGGTGAAATGACCGAACAAAATGACCACATGAGTTTAATTGGAACGTCAAACAAATCTCTGGTGTAATGTGGTTCTACAGGGTTCCAAAGCGTACATGTAGACGTACATGCATCAGACCTGCACACTCATGTTACCTGACTGAATTCATGTGTGTTTTATTTGGTGCCAGACTCGACCCGTGTCCTTCAAGCTAAACTCTGTTGTGTTGCCGCTCCACGTTCAGCTTGCCTGGTCCCCTGCTGCACAACAGAGATAAGACGAGCCCAGACTTTGGCACAGTCACAAACAGCACCCTACGCCCTTCATGGTGACAGCAGCCGAGGGGTCATGCCTGCTGTGAAACATTAGTGTAGTGAATATGGAGAGTGGCTCTGTTTGGGACGCATTTCCAGGCTGTGTGGAAGTCCAGCCGGCTACACAGCGTCGCTGCTGCAGACCTCGAACTGCTGTCCGAAGCACAATGCAAACTATGACAGATACACAGCCGAGCACTACAGAGTCGGCTTTAACTATATCACCACGGACGTGTACAGACTGCAATGTGCTAAAGCTATTGGTCCAGTCCTGTTTATTACACAGAAAACTGTGTGTCCTGCTGCATAGACTATTATAGACATATCCCAGTAAACATGGTTAGGTACTATACATTATATATATATATCCCAGTAAACATGGTTAGGTACTATACATTATATATATATATCCCAGTAAACATGGTTAGGTACTATACATTATATATATATATCCCAGTAAACATGGTTAGGTACTATACATTATATATATATATCCCAGTAAACATGGTTAGGTACTATACATTATATATATATATCCCAGTAAACATGGTTAGGTACTATACATTATATATATATATCCCAGTAAACATGGTTAGGTACTATACATTATATATATATATCCCAGTAAACATGGTTAGGTACTATACATTATATATATATATCCCAGTAAACATGGTTAGGTACTATACATTATATATATATATCCCAGTAAACATGGTTAGGTACTATACATTATATATATATATCCCAGTAAACATGGTTAGGTACTATACATTATATATATATATCCCAGTAAACAGGGTTAGGTATTATATATTATAGATATATCCCAGTAAACAGGGTTAGGTACTATACATTATATATATATATATCCCAGTAAACATGGTTAGGTACTATACATTATATATATATATCCCAGTAAACATGGTTTGGTACTATACATTATATATATATATCCCAGTAAACATGGTTAGGTACTATACATTATATATATATATATCCCAGTAAACAGGGTTAGGTATTATATATTATAGATATATCCCAGTAAACAGGGTTAGGTACTATACATTATATATATATATATCCCAGTAAACATGGTTAGGTACTATACATTATATATATATATATCCCAGTAAACATGGTTAGGTACTATACATTATATATATATATATATCCCAGTAAACAGGGTTAGGTACTATACATTATATATATATATCCCAGTAAACAGGGTTAGGTACTATATATTATAGATATATATATCCCAGTAAACAGGGTTAGGTACTATACATTATATATATATATCCCAGTAAACATGGTTAGATATTATATATTATATATATATCCCAGTAAACAGGGTTAGGTACTATACATTATATATATATATCCCAGTAAACAGGGTTAGGTACTATACATTATATATATATATATCCCAGTAAACAGGGTTAGGTATTATATATTATATATATATCCCAGTAAACAGGGTTAGGTACTATATATTATAGATATATCCCAGTAAACAGGGTTAGGTACTATACATTATATATATATATCCCAGTAAACAGGGTTAGGTACTATACATTATATATATGTATATCCCAGTAAACAGGGTTAGGTACTATACATTATATATACATATCCCAGTAAACATGGTTAGGTACTATATATTATATATATATATATCCCAGTAAACAGGGTTAGGTACTATACATTATATATATATATCCCAGTAAATTAGATAGAGGAGATGTGACAGTAGAGGATAGAGGAGATGTGACAGTAGAGGAGGAGAGGAGATGTGTCAGTAGAGGAGGAGAGGAGATGTGACAGTAGTGGATAGAGGAGATGTGACAGTAGAGGATAGAGGAGATGTGACAGTAGAGGATAGAGGAGATGTGACAGTAGAGGATAGAGGAGATGTGACAGTAGAGGATAGAGGAGATGTGACAGTAGAGGATAGAGGAGATGTGTCAGTAGAGGAGGAGAGGAGATGTGACAGTAGAGGATAGAGGAGATGTGACAGTAGAGGAGGAGAGGAGATGTGTCAGTAGAGGATAGAGGAGATGTGACAGTAGTGGAGAAGAGGAGATGTGACAGTAGAGGAGGAGAGGAGATGTGACAGTAGAGGAGGAGAGGAGATGTGACAGAAGAGGAGAAGAGGAGATGTGACAGTAGAGGAGTAGAGGAGATGTGTCAGTTGAGGAGGAGAGGAGATGTGACAGTAGAGGAGGAGAGGAAATGTGACAGAAGAGGAGAAGAGGAGATGTGACAGTAGAGGAGGAGAGGAGATGTGTCAGTTGAGGAGGAGAGGAGATGTGACAGTTGAGGATATAGGAGATGTGACAGTTGAGGAGAGGAGATGTGACAGTAGAGGATAGAGGAGATGTGACAGTTGAGGATAGAGGAGATGTGACAGTTGAGGATAGAGGAGACCTTTTTAAAGCCAGCCAGTCAATACAGTAGTAAGATGTAGCATCTGGACCATATCAATGATTCAATTAAATGAGTGCAATTTGATGCTCCCCAGAAATCAATGCCATGGTGTGGATCACAGCAATTAGGCACATTTATAAAGATCCAGCCACACATGTAGGGAGAAACGCAGCAGATAAACCCTGTTGTCACCTGTGACAGTGTGAGTCTGTGGCCAGGCTTCCTCTGAGGAGCAGATGAGGAATCTGGCAGCGTATTGATCCAGCAGGATTACAGAGAACTGCTGGGCCCATATCATCTGCTGATGTATTTATGCAGCGCCGCAGCCCCCCCACAGGGAGAGGACGGGGCACACACAGGGCTACACACACACACACAGGGCTACACACACACACACACACAGGTGCACACACACAGGGGCACACACACAGGGGCACACACACAGGGGCACACACACGCGCACACTCACAGTCACACACACACACTAACACATATAGACGCACACTCGCAAACGCCCACACAAAGACAGACGCACACACTTGAAGATACACACACACACACACACGCACACACACACACAGGCGCACACACACACACACACACACACACACACACACACACACACACACACACACACACACACACACACACACACACACACACACGCACACACACACACACGCACACACACACACACACACACACACACACACACACACACACACACACACACACAGGGGCACACACACACACACACAGGGGCACACACACACACAGGGGCACACACACACACAGGGGCACACACACACACACAAACACTCACACACACACACTCACACACTCACACACGCAGGCAGGAAGCAATACTATGTTATAGAATTGTGAGCAGAAGGGCATGGGCCTCCCTGCTGCCTAACACAGCTTCCAGATCAATTAAACACAGGCTTTGGCTGTGAGAGAGAGTGTGTGTGAATGTGTGTGTGTGAATGTGTGTGTGTGTGGGTGTGTATGTGTGGGTGTAAATGTAGTGCTATGATTCTGAGTATCAGAATTTCTCAATAGTTTTGACTAAATCAAACTGTAACTGTAAATCAATTGTTTCTTCCCCTGTGGTCCTAACTGATAATGTAAGAAGGATATATGTGTGTGTGTCACAGTGTGTTTCATGTGTGTATTGTGTGTGTGTATTGAGTGTGTATTTGCCGTGTGTATTGTGTGTGTATTTGCCCGTGTGTATTATGTGTGTATTGTGTGTGTGTGTCTGTGTGTATTGTGTGTATTTGCCCGTGTGTATTGTGTGTGTGTCTGTGTGTATTGTGTGTGTATTTGTCCGCGTGTATTCTGTGTGTATTATGTGTGTATTATGTGTGTATTGTGCGGGTTTGTCGTTTTACTCCCAGAACAGTGGCACTGCCCGACCTGGAGCCCAGGGCCCTCATCACTCCTGAGTAAACAGCGTCCTCAATCACACCCTAACGCAATCTAGTGCCCTACCTCACAATCACAACCCATAGGACTCTGGTGAAATCCTGGTCCCTGTGTAGGGGGAAGAGTGTGCTGTTTGGAACGCAGAGGTAGTTTAATCGCACTTATACGCCTTTACTGGGATGGAATATGTGCATATATATACATATATGTACATATTCTACATATTATTAGTATGATAGCTGCAGAGGGTGGCATAAAGAAGTAAGGAAACCAAAACAAGGCATATTGGACAAGTCTGTGTTTGTATGGATTCAGCTTCCATACCTGTCAATGCCTGTGCCGCTACGCTTATATTGTACTTTATATCGCCAGCGGAAGCATATTTATTCTAAATGATTTGCCAATATATTAATGGGGATGTTAAAAGACAAGCATTGTGTTATGTGACACCGCATTAAAACATTTTGTGTGTTATTGAATGATTCTGCATGGTCTATACAAACCCTACATTAGTAAACCAAGAGGGGAAACACCCCCTGGCCATGAAATGGTTAAACCCTGATTCCGGGCCGCATCATAACAGCAGATGTCAGTGTCCTTCGCTTCCTGGACGTCCATCCAACCAGAAGGATGCGGAGGGAACATGAGGTAGAACGGACTGTTGGGAAAAGTCCTTGACATGTCGGGCAAATATCAGCGTGCTTTTAACCCGGCCCGACGGCTAAGCAGAGACCACACTCAGAGACAGATGTGGCCCGCCATCCGGCTGGTCTGGCCACGTCCGGCCCGGCAAAAATGTCAATGGTTTTTGACCTCATTGAACAACAGCCCAGCGTGTCCACTGTGTATGATATTCAAGTAAATGTCAGGCAGCCCTTTGGAAGGCACTCTGCCTCCCCGGGGGGTTTCACCAGGGACAAATCAACAGCGTCCAGGGGAGGACACTGTACCCAACACAAAATACCAGAGCAGCGGGAGACATGGTCAAATATACAATGGGAATGTTCTGTTGCATTGTGTCTGTGTTTGTGTCTGTGTTTGTGTCTGTGTGTGTTTGTGTCTGTGTTTGTGTGTGTTTTTGTATGTGTGTTTGTGTCAGTGTGTGTGTCTCTGTGTGTGTCTGTGTTTGTGTCTGTGTGTGTGTGTTTTTTGTATGTGTGTGTGTTTGTGGAGAGACAGTACCAGGGGGAAACCAGTAATACAATACAGAGAGACAGTACCAGGGGGAAACCAGTAATACAATACAGAGAGACAGTACCAGGGGGAAACCAGTAATACAATACAGAGAGACAGTACCAGGGGGAAACCAGTAATACAATACAGAGAGACAGTACCAGGGGGAAACCAGTAATACAATACAGAGAGAGACAGTACCAGGGGGAAACCAGTAATACAATACAGAGAGACAGTACCAGGGGGAAACCAGTAATACAATACAGAGAGACAGTACCAGGGGGAAACCAGTAATACAATACAGAGAGACAGTACCAGGGGGAAACCAGTAATACAATACAGAGAGACAGTACCAGGGGGAAACCAGTAATCCAATACAGAGAGACAGTACCAGGGGGAAACCAGTAATACAATACAGAGAGAGACAGTACCAGGGGGAAACCAGTAATACAATACAGAGAGACAGTACCAGGGGGAAACCAGTAATCCAATACAGAGAGATAGTACCAGGGGGAAACCAGTAATACAATACAGAGAAAGACAGTACCAGGGGGAAACCAGTAATACAATACAGAGAGACAGTACCAGGGGGAAACCAGTAATACAATACAGAGAGTCAGTACCAGGGGGAAACCAGTAATCCAATACAAGGAGAGACAGTACCAGGGGGAAACCAGTAATCCAATACAAGGAGAGACAGTACCAGGGGGAAACCAGAGAGTCTCGTTTGTGACACGGACGTGACTTCAAACGATAACCGACAAGGGCAAACCCATAATAGAGTGCTAAATAGCCCCGGTGATTGATAACAACCCCCACCACCGTACTAACAACCCCCACCACCGTGCTAACAACCCCCACCACCGTACTAACAACCCCCACCACCGTACTAACAACCCCCACCACCATACTAACAACCCCCACCACCGTACTAACAACCCCCACCACCGTGCTAACAACCCCCACCACCGTGCTAACAACCCCCACCACCGTACTAACAACCCCCACCACCGTACTAACAACCCCCACCACCATACTAACAACCCCCACCACCGTACTAACAACCCCCACCACCGTACTAACAACCCCCACCACCGTACTAACAACCCCCACCACCGTACTAACAACCCCCACCACCGTACTAACAACCCCCACCACCGTGCTAACAACCCCCACCACCGTACTAACAACCCCCACCACCGTACTAACAACCCCCACCACCGTGCTAACAACCCCCACCACCGTACTAACAACCCCCACCACCGTACTAACAACCCCCACCACCGTGCTAACAACCCCCACCACCGTACTAACAACCCCCACCACCGTGCTAACAACCCCCACCACCGTACTAACGGTAAAAGGCTCAGTATAGATGTAAACAAAACCTCATGATGAACACTGAAAACAAAGGACTATATATACTACACATATAATTGACAACATATGTTAGTATTTGGGTGATTGGGCACTGGTTCTGGAATCTGGCTGGCTGGTGTGTGACACAAATGCGGACACAAAATGTATTCCTGTTTAACACTTTAACCTGATTCATAACTCAACTGTAACACTGAATCCACAAATCCAACCAGAAACCTAAACGCATTCTTCTAACCCTCAGCTCTAATCCTAATTTCTAATGGCAAATATAGTCTTCGTGCTTATAGTCAAAGGTTTTAATGTCCTATCACGGTGCCAGTATCACAGGTGGCTCTTTACAATGTTTTAATTTAACAGTAAGGCATCGACTTACAGACTTGATTGTAAGTGACACAGACACAAAAGAACCTACCTAAGAAACAACAAAATGTCATGCGGACACAAATGCGGACACCTGTTTAACACTTTAACCTGATTTAACTCAACTGTAACACTGAATTCCAACCAGAAACCTAAACGCATTCTTCTAACCCTCAGCTCTAATCCTAAAATGGCAAATATAGTCTTCGTGCTTATAGTCAAAGGTTTTAATGTCCTATTGCCAGTATGCATACTAGCAAACATGCACAATCCCATATTTAAGTGTTTACAAAAGACAAAAGAGTCTGAATTTGTGTAACAGAGCTGTAAGATTTAAACGTGGACTTACAAGTCAGAATTTGTGTAACATAGCTCTAAAATCTAAAAGTGGACTTAGTGAGTAAATTAGGACCAGGTAAGCTCAGCAGAGAAAAAAATAAGATAAACAATATGTCAAAGCGTCCTTACTGTGTAAACTTTAGATGCACGCGATGTATGTACGGCTAAAATATATTATCAAAATGATGAAATCTAAACAGCAAACATCCCATATGGTCACTGGACTGATTACTGTTTGGTGGCTGTAAGCTCCTCTGCTTCTAATGTAATTGACGGAAATTAATATATTTACTTACCAAATTGATTCACCATGTCTGGGTTGTAGCACAGATCTCTGAGTGGAGAAATCAAGTTCAGAACAATGTCTGAATAACAATTACAATAGTTGATTTCATTTGTAAAGCGCTTTGCTTCTGACTAGGTTTCTGACATTTATGAACAAATAAGATTTCAAGTAACTAATATAGAATACAAACGGAAACACTGGACATGTGAGAGAGTTTCTCTGTGTACGGTATATCAGATGCTAGGCCTTTAAAAATAGTCGTAGCTCTAAGAGATGGAAAGAGGTACATTATTGTGTTGTTTCCTGACTGCGGTTGACCTTTGATTATTTACTCTGTTTGTGATGCTATTTTTCTGTTATTTGGCCTCTAAAAAAGCTGTATCTCAGAAATTCATCCAGTGAGATCCCGGGGTTTGTAATGCTGAATCCTTGCTAATGTGGTTTAAGTATTACTGTGGTTAGTTTTCCGTGACAATAAAATCAATATGGGATGTTGTCTGCTTGACACTAAACTCGCCTTCAGGGTTTCGCCTTGTGTTTGCGATGCAGAATCCTTGTATTTGGGTTGTATCGATAAGGATTCCGCCCTGTATTTACGACATGAAATCCTTGTTTTTCTGGGGTTAAATCGATGTGTGTTTCACCCTGTGTTCTTGACGCTGAACCCTTGTATTTGTGCTGTATCACTGTGTGTTTCACCCTGTGTTCTTGACGCTGAACCCTTGTATTTGTGCTGTATCACTGTGTGTTTCACCCGGTGTTCTTGACGCTGAACCCTTGTATTTGTGCTGTATCACTGTGTGTTTCACCCTGTGTTCTTGACGCTGAACCCTTGTATTTGTGCTGTATCACTGTGTGTTTCACCCTGTGTTCTTGACGCTGAACCCTTGTATTTGTGCTGTATCACTGTGTGTTTCACCCTGTGTTCTTGACGCTGAACCCTTGTATTTGTGCTGTATCACTGTGTGTTTCACCCTGTGTTCTTGACGCTGAACCCTTGTATTTGTGCTGTATCACTGTGTGTTTCACCCTGTGTTCTTGACGCTGAACCCTTGTATTTGTGCTGTATCACTGTGTGTTTCACCCTGTGTTCTTCTGAACCCTTGTATTTGTGCTGTATCACTGTGTGTTTCACCCTGTGTTCTTGGCTGAACCCTTGTATTTGTGCTGTATCACTGTGTGTTTCACCCGGTGTTTATGATGCAGTATTCCTGTTGTTTGAGCTTTAACGTCTGTATCAGGGAAACTATCTGTCCTGTTGTTTAGGCTGTAAAGCCTGTATCGCCGAGGGAGGATATCAGTTGACGCCAATGTCATGGCCTTGGTTTCTCCGGTGTTTTCTTTCACACTGCGCCAGCAGCTCTGGTGCCAACAGTCGGACACAAGGCAGACTGCAGACATTAAAACCAGGAATACATCCTGTCGGAGAAATAACACAGGAACATCTAGTATTTAGAACTACAGGACCAATTGGGCCGTGCCAGACTCTTATACCTTTACACACTTAGCGCTGCGTTGGCAAATTGCAGAAACCTTGTCGGGGTTTCCATGTGTCCGGGGTTAAGGACTTCAGATTTACTGCCTATGTCCTTCCAGTTACCCGGCATTTTCTGACATTTCTGGATTGCACGGAATCCCGATAAATACGGTGGGACCGTACAGCTAGCGATTGGGGATTCAGAATGGGCAGTTGTGGGATATCAGCAAGTTGTCTTTTCAAAGGTGTAATGTGAGATGAACGCGCTGAGCTTCGGGGTGTTTCGCAAGTCATTCCAGTCGTCGGCTGCAGCAACGTGAAATGAGTATCGACCGACGGGAGATTTGGCTGTAGGAGTAACTAGAGTGATATATCTTCTAGAGGGCAGGTTACTATTAGGGTAGCGGATGTTAAGTAGTGAGATACGGTAGAGAGGGAGCATTTACCTAAACGTGACATATAAATACATCGCTACCAGAGAGTTGGCCGGTGAAGGTGTAGAGGGCCAATCAACCAGAGTGTTAAGGCCGCGGTGAAGAGAATTCAAAGCGACAGAGCTTGCAATGCAGTGGGCAGAGTGGAAAATTACATATATAGTGTTTGTTTATCAGCTAACCCGGAGATTACGTTGGTAGTATGGTCATTTTAACCAAAGGGTATACTTGAAACTGCCAATTATGCGCTACTGTGGGACAAAAAGATTCTAGATTTCACCTCAGACTGCAATGTGTGTGTCGAACGAGAGTGAGCTAAGTACCAACATATTTGGTAATCATCGCTGTATGATTGCCATATTTCCCATTCAAATACTATTTCATGTCATTTTGATGAAAAGCATATTATGTAATACATGTTTGAAGTAGTAGTTTACAGGAAATGAGTTTGAATAGAACATATAGAAAAATGGATAGGAAATATAGTATTTGACAAGGTTTAAAAAAAATGATTTTTTATTGAAATATTATTGTGCACTTCAAACATTGCTTTTGTCAAAGAATATTCTGTTTGCAATAATAACAGCCTTGAAGACCTTTTGCGATTCTCGTTGTCAATTTGTTTAAATAATCTAATGAGATGTCTCCGCAGGCTCCCTGAAGCACCTCCCACTAATCAGACCGGCTTGATGGACACTTCTGACGTTCCATACCGTCACACTGCTCTAACAACAGCTCAATACTGTTGAGATCTGTTGACTGTGCCGACCACTCCATTATAGACAGAATAACCAGCTGATCGCTTTTTACCTATAAAGTTCTTGCAAAGTTTGACGCTGTGCTTTGGGTCATTGTCCTGTTGTAAATGACTCCAATCAAGCACGGTCAACAGGCATGGTGTTGCAAAATGGACTGATTGCCTCCCTTATTTCTTTACCCTGAAATGATCTCCCACAGCTAAAGCACCCCCAGACCGTCAATTGGAATCCAATGATCAATTGAAATTACGCGATGGGTTAACTGAGAAACTAAGGGATATTAACGTTTTTGCTCAGATAAATGAATTCTCATTTAAACAGTGGGTTTTGTGTGTACAGTTGTCCTCTCCGCCATATATTTCATTTGTTATGAAGACCTGAAATCTTTTGGCGTAGCAAATATGCAATAATCTAAGAAGTCGGGGAGGAGGAAAATACATTTTGATTTGAGGGAGGCATGTATGCACGGTTTTCTCATCAGTCTTGACAGAATAAAAGTCGAAGTGACAGAATAAAAGTCTAAGTGACAGAATAAAAGTCTAAGTGACAGCACCGCACTCTAATAGACGATCCATTAGCAACCACAGCGGGCTTTGTTTAGCATGCGTGCGCTAAACACCTGAGGAGACATGTTTATGAAGGCCTATCTGGTCGTACATGGCATTAATATATAAGCTTATTGTATATACGTGGCATGCTGTGACGTGGAGTATTTCCGGGGGCCGTTTCCCTGCTTTATTGTACATATGCATTGTATTTACACACTTTATATTCCCCACTGGTGCGTCTTACAGTAATTTAGAGTAGCTACACGTAGCGCCATTTCATGAGGTTAATCAAACACGTCAGAATGGTTTGCTTGCTCTGCCAAACTGAGCTATTATTTATTTGCATTTTATGTTTTGGGCTTTGAGGTAGTGACATCATTACACTTGTTAGTGTGGTAGGTTGATACTGTAAGTTATTTTTCGGTTTGTGTGCGAGGTAACAGGAAACTAGGTTTGCCATATAGCCAGGACTGTTTCCGCTATTATCAGATATGAACACGGCATCCTGATCTCTGCAGTAGAGATGCACCCGTCCGGATCTGACACCCGGATCTGACACCCGGATCTGACACCCGGATCTGACACCCGGATCTGACACCCGGATCTGACACCCGGATCTGACACCCGGATCTGACACCCGGCACACTGGTAATACCAGGGGGGTGTCTTGCTCATGGTCAGTAATCTGTGAGAATGTTGAATGGACGCCGTTCCAAAGCGTTCCGATAATGACCCATGCCTCCACTGTCAGTGGCTCAGTCATCCGTGCCCGAGCCACGTTTAGTGGGCCGCAGGAACAGAGGAAGCACTTGAGAACCCGGTCACATAAAATTATCACTGAACTGTAATGCCGCACAGAATGGATTGTAACTGCTAAGAGAGCTCGGATCCGCTCCGCGACCAGAGGAGATGTGTAAACAAATCACATTCCAGTTCAGAGAAGAGCTGTACCTAGACTTTACATAACCCACGGGGATAATAAATAGTGTGACATTTCCCCGTTGTAACATCCTGTTATGCTTCGCGAATGTGTACGATTGGAACGGTCCCACTTTAGCCTCGACCCGCCTTAAATTACTCCAAAGGTCAAAGCATAATGACAATTGTTTGGTAGGAAGAAATGTTGTAAAAAATCTCCTGAAATCAAATGTAATTACTGCAGATTGTGCAGAAACCCTGTTTCCTGTGCTCTTTCGTGTTTCTCTATGCAAGATAAGAGCAGCTGCCCGGAAAATATGACCAGCCGTCGGATGACTGGAATTACGCAAATGAGGCAATAAATGCAAAACCAAAACCTCATAATCAAGTAGAATAATAATACCAGCCAAAATGCCGTGTATCTGCATATTATTCCATCACAACAATATTTCATCTTTCTCGTGCTCTTTTCTCCAACATCACATACGCCGTTCCTGCCGTAGCTATTCCGAAGCGCGCCATATAGGCGTACAAGCATATCGGTTTCGCCTCCTCTGTCGTTAGACCAAAATTAATCCCTTGACTGAGTTTGAGTGCCGTCCCCTCTACGCCTCTACACGCAATTAATACGGAGAGTTCTAACTTTATGGGTTCAGCCCGGCGCCGTGTCCCGAACAGGCAATCAAACTGTAAACAAACCCTGGGAGAGATAATTAAAATACCTTTACAGGGAAGCGGGAGGCCTAACCTGACCCCATCAACAGCGCCGTATCCACTGTTATGACGTCTCCTCTCTGCGGTGCTCGGCTGGCGCTGCGCCTCCTCCCTCCCTGGAGTGGGGCTTCCGAGTCTGAGGCTCGACTAGGACCAGTCAGGCTTGTCAGACGGCCACTTGACTACAGGCGTTGGGTCTCCGACAGGTCAGATCTGAGCAGGCAGTGGCTGGCCACCCGTTTATGAGGCGACAGCGTTTCATCGAGGCCCCCCAGCACTTATCTAATTAACGCCACGGTGACATTACCTTTCAGCCGTTATTGTCTTGAAATCGCCAACCTAACTCAATACACGGCAATTAGTTTCCAGCAAACACTGTCGTCGCCGGGGTGTTTTGCATTTCGTTGCTCCGCGTGTAGCCAGTAGTTTGCTAGAAAAACAGAAAGTGACGGTTGATAAAAATGCTTTAAAGTTCTAGCGTTGAAAACTTGAAACTAGCTGATACCTAGCAGATTAATAATAATATATGTTTTACTTTTTAAATGTATTTATAAAACGTTTTATTATTTGGTCAAACTGAGAATATGGCATCTTTCATACCCTGTAAAAAATCGTCATATACGAATATGTACAAATACACACATTTTAATACACACACACAATTATGTGAAACAACATTTAAATACATAGTTCTAAACAATTTACAGGGCTCTGGGAAAGTATTAAAATCGATTAACTTTCTTAACATTTTATTGAATAACTGGCTAAATTGAGACTTTTTATGGCTGGATTTGCGCAGTTTTCTCCCATTCTTCCTTGCTGACGTGGTTAGTTTTGTCATATCTATCCATCAATCAATCAAATGTATTTTATGAAGCCATTTCTACAAAAAAGTTGTCACAGAGTGCTTTTACAAACACCCAGCCTGAATTCGATATTGGCTGGAGAGCACACAGTGGATATAAAAGCCTACACTTGCCCTCAAAGATTCAAGTTTGTTTTTCAATTGAATTGTTCAAGTTATAGGTCACATTAAAGGTGGGAAAAAGTTCTGACATTATTTATTTGTCTTCTTTTTTCACATCACAAAAACCTGGCATTTTAACAGGGTTGTGTAGACTTCATATCCACTGTAGGTGAACTGGGATCTAAAGCTCTGTAGAGAGCTGTTCAATGGATTTCAAGTCACGGCTTTGGCTGTGCAAGGCAAGATCTTTCCCAGACCTGTCCCTAGAGGTCCTGTGTGATCTGGATCAGGATATCTTCAGGGACCTCTCTGCTTTTTGGTCCATTTATGCATCCCTCAATCAGTCTGAGAGAACCTGCTGCTGAGAAACATCCCCACAGTATATGCTCCCGCCACTCTCTTGTATTGTAGAATGACATTAGCCGGGTGATAAGATACATTTTTATCAAATGTAGCACGTAGCTTCCGTCTAGCCAATCAGATTGAAGTTGTAGAGTTGCATCTCAATGGTGATCAAAGCACACAAGAATATGTAACGCAAACGTGCCCACAGGCCACAAACCAGCATTGCACCAACGCCCATAGCTGAAACAGCCATTAGCGGGTAGATTCTGGTAGATGGTAGAGGTGTTTAAGGGGCTCCAAGGGAGCCAAGGCCAAAAGAACGAAAGAAGAACTAGAGAAGGCTGCAAGGAAGAGGGATTTGTCCAGGAGATGGAAGACACAAGGGACGCCAGAGTTACCACTTCCTGCATCCCCTCGAACCCCACCAGGAACCTGCCACATGGTTGATACGGCCTTCCCATAAATCGGGTTTGTCTTTGATTGTGGATTCTCCCTCGCTCTCCTCCCCTCCCATTTCTCGTTTTGTTAATAAAACTCCCACCATCACTCTGTCACGGTTAAAAGGTGCCTTCTGAGACAACCCTGGAGAGGTTCTTGGAGCAGACGTCTCCGGGCTGCACGTCTTTATTAAGAGATACACACTTTTAACAATGGTCATTAATGGAGTTTTTACACGGCTGTTTTGCACACGGCGTATCCGCTCTCATCCGCTCTCATCCGTCCTGAGAGTATGAGCTGGTTTAATGGCTCATCAGCTTTCGTCTGAGTGTCTCTTGACCCTGAGGTGGCGGTTTAGATTCAAGAGAGATTTTGTTAAACGACGGAAGAGGACTTGAAGGATTTCATTCCACTGTGTGGATTTAAGGTCTTCAGAATCTGGCAATTCTGACATTGTCACCTGCCTTCACACCAATGTGTTTTTCCCGAGAAGAAAAGGTGATGTATCGGTGACAGATAAAAATGCCTCTTTCCTCTATCACACTAAGACCCCGAAGCTTGACAGGGAGACACAAGGGAAACGATGGAACAGCAGTGATGGTCTAATTTGCCACGCCCTGGCCAGGAAATCCCACCTGGGAGCCTCTGAATTTTACAATAAATCCAAAGTCAGAGTCTCATCGAGGCCAAACAGCACAAAAACCTTCTGTACTAAAGCTGTAATTGCAAACTTTCACAGTGAGGATAAAGTTCCACAATATCATTCAGTTTGTGGTAACAGATCTAGACACACTTTGAATCTACACTACATAGGGTATACACAGCCATCCAGGACACACTTTGAATCTACACTACATAGGGTATACACAGCCATCCAGGACACACTGTGATTCTACACTACATAGGGTATACACAGCCATCCAGGACACACTGTGATTCTACACTACATAGGGTATACACAGCCATCCAGGACACACTGTGATTCTACACTACATAAGGTATGCACAGCCATCCAGGACACACTGTGGTTCTACACTACATAGGGTATACACAGCCATCCAGGACACACTGTGATTCTACACTACATAGGGTATACACAGCCATCCAGGACACACTGTGATTCTACACTACATAGGGTATACACAGCCATCCAGGACACACTGTGATTCTACACTACATAGGGTATACACAGCCATCCAGGACACACTGTGGTTCTACACTACATAGGGTATACACAGCCATCCAGGACACACTGTGATTCTACACTACATAGGGTATACACAGCCATCCAGGACACACTGTGATTCTACACTACATAGGGTATACACAGCCATCCAGGACACACTGTGGTTCTACACTACATAGGGTATACACAGCCATCCAGGACACACTGTGATTCTACACTACATAGGGTATACACAGCCATCCAGGACACACTGTGATTCTACACTACATAGGGTATACACAGCCATCCAGGACACACTGTGGTTCTACACTACATAAGGTATACACAGCCATCCAGGACACACTGTGATTCTACACTACATAGGGTATACACAGCCATCCAGGACACACTGTGGTTCTACACTACATAGGGTATACACAGCCATCCAGGACACACTGTAGTTCTACACTACATAGGGTATACACAGCCATCCAGGACACACTGTGGTTCTACACTACATAGGGTATACACAGCCATCCAGGACACACTGTGGTTCTACACTACATAGGGTATACACAGCCATCCAGGACACACTGTGATTCTACACTACATAGGGTATACACAGCCATCCAGGACACACTGTGATTCTACACTACATAGGGTATACACAGCCATCCAGGACACACTGTGATTCTACACTACATAGGGTGTACACAGCCATCCAGGACACACTGTGATTCTACACAACATAGGGTATACACAGCCATCCAGGACACACTGTGATTCTACACTACATAGGGTATACACAGCCATCCAGGACACACTGTGATTCTACACTACATAGGGTATGCACAGCCATCCAGGACACACTGTGGTTCTACACTACATAGGGTATACACAGCCATCCAGGACACACTGTGGTTCTACACTACATAGGGTATGCACAGCCATCCAGGACACACTGTGGTTCTACACTACATAGGGTATACACAGCCATCCAGGACACACTGTGATTCTACACTACATAGGGTATACACAGCCATCCAGGACACACTGTGATTCTACACTACATAGGGTATACACAGCCATCCAGGACACACTGTGGTTCTACACTACATAGGGTATACACAGCCATCCAGGACACACTGTGATTCTACACTACATAGGGTATACACAGCCATCCAGGACACACTGTGATTCTACACTACATAGGGTGTACACAGCCATCCAGGACACACTGTGATTCTACACTACATAGGGTATACACAGCCATCCAGGACACACTGTGGTTCTACACTACATAGGGTATACACAGCCATCCAGGAAACACTGTGATTCTACACTACATAGGGTATACACAGCCATCCAGGACACACTGTGATTCTACACTACATAGGGTATACACAGCCATCCAGGACACACTGTGGTTCTACACTACATAGGGTATACACAGCCATCCAGGACACACTGTGATTCTACACTACATAGGGTATACACAGCCATCCAGGACACACTGTGATTCTACACTACATAGGGTATACACAGCCATCCAGGACACACTGTGATTCTACACTACATAGGGTATACACAGCCATCCAGGACACACTGTGGTTCTACACTACATAGGGTATACACAGCCATCCAGGACACACTGTGATTCTACACTACATAGGGTATACACAGCCATCCAGGACACACTGTGATTCTACACTACATAGGGTATACACAGCCATCCAGGACACACTGTGGTTCTACACTACATAGGGTATACACAGCCATCCAGGACACACTGTGATTCTACACTACATAGGGTATACACAGCCATCCAGGACCATCCAACCGTAATTCTTCATTTTAAATGCTTCTTAAAGAAGCGGGTTTTAGGGTGCGATGAGCAACGCAGATGCCGCTCTCTGCCACGCTCATGGTAAGATTGCCAATTCATTCCCCATTAGTCAGACCTATTAAGTGGCGCGGCGCGACGCACTGGACCACTTTTTATCTTAAGAGGATCTTAAGATCTGCGGCCATAATATGGAAATGTTCAGCGATGGGGAAAAGACCGAAAGGGAACGGGGAGTGAGAGAAAGGAAGAGAGGAAGCAGGGAGAGAATGAATGTCACCTTCACGCTGAGCTTTAGGAGTTCAAATATCTCCCATCAGATGATGAGCTGTAACCTACCCTCAGCCACACTGGCTAGCCAAGGGAAACATGTTCGGCCCAGTCCCCATCACCGTCCTGTCCTCAGCATTAACCAGCCACCACTGATTTAGGACAGCTATTAGCCGGCCCGGGTCTACCTCGTCAATGGCAGCCTAGTCCCTCCAACGAACACTACGCTGCATAGGTCCAGAGACGACCCGGTCCGAATAAACGCCCCGGTATGGGAGTATGGTGCATTGTGGGATACGAGGCCCCTTAAAATGAGAGGGAAAGCTGACAGGCATGTGACTTCAAGCACCGCCATTAATTCTCATTTACTCATCTGAGTACACCGCCTTTGTTCGGTTAACGATGAAAAACTATCCACTTTCTGGGGGAATTCTGCTTAATTTGATCAATTTAATATTGACACATTGTCATTGGGGCGTAGGTTACTCTCAGATCTCACGTGTGGAATAGAGACATTCTTTTCACAGTGGTCTGAGCTGTTTCACTATAACAAAACATTATGACCACCCAAAGGGGAAGCTGATGACTTCGATAATGTCTTGACAAGAGCACATTTCAAAGTTTGTGTATATTGAAGGTAAGTGAAGAATCAATAATCACAGTCAACGTGTTGGATGCAAAAGAAATGGGCAGCAGTGAACTCAACTTCTTGTGGCCAGATACTGGGTCAGAGCATCTCTGAAACAACCAGGCCTGTGTGGATCTCCGGCCAGCAGTGGTGAGCACCTACAGGCTGTGGTTTGAGGCAGACCAGAAATTGGTGACAGGGTGTTGGGTGCCCAAGGCTCTGGTCAAATCGACAGAAGGACAACTGTGGAACAACAGTCACAGAAAAATGTAATTATAGTTACGGGAGAAATGTGTCACAACACACAGTGCATGTTGCTGCAGACTGGTGGGAGTGCCCACGATGACGCCTGTCCACTGTAGAAAGAGCCTGTTCTGCTGGTAAACCCGGGGTCCGGCCATTCATCTGGACGTCAATTTGACACATGCCACCTACCTAAACATTGTTGCAGACCAGGTACACCTCTTTATTGTAATGGTGTTCCCTGGTGGCAGCGGGCTCTTTACAGCCGGATATAATGCACCCTGACACACTGCACATATCGTTCAGGAATAGTTTGAGGAACTTGAGTTCAATGTTTTGTCCTGGCCTCCAAATACCCCAGATGTCAATATGATTGAGGATCTGTGAGATGTTCTGGACAAATGAGTCCAATCCAGGGAGGCTGTGAGAACTCCCTCAGGAGCCAGTCTAGCGCCACCTGCTGGCAGGCTTCGGCGGTCGTCCTCTCCGGCCTTCTGAGCCACCATCGTTATCTCCTCCCCCTGCACACCTGGTTCAGTCTCGTGATCACTACACCTGGTGTCCATTACCTCATTAGAGGACTATTTAAGTTCCCTGTGTTTCGGGTTTGTCTTTGTCTGGAATTGTTCTATGTTGCGTGTACTGTATTTAACCGAGTCTCATTGAGAGAACTCGTATCTTTATGTGAGGAGTTACCTTATTAGAGTAGTGCGCTGCGACGCACACGTTATTAGAAGTTCGGAGCTAGTTATGATCTACAGCACTCTACGGGTTGTGCCGGTCCTAAATAAAGTCTATAGAAAACGCTCTCCGTGGTCCTGATCTGGTCTTCATCCTTCCGTCCACCCTACAACCGTGACAGCGGCTCCACCTCACATTACAGGAGTTGCAGGATCTGCTGGTAATGTCTTGGTGCCAGATACCACAGGACACCTTTAGGGATCTGCTGGTAATATCTTGGTGTCAGATACCACAGGACACCTTCAGGGATCTGCTGGTAATGTCTTGGTGCCAGATACCACAGGACACCTTCAGGGATCTGCTGGAAATATCTTGGTGTCAGATACCACAGGACACCTTCAGGGATCTGCTGGTAATGTCTTGGTGCCAGATACCACAGGACACCTTCAGGAATCTGCTGGTAATATCTTGGTGTCAGATACCACAGGACACCTTCAGGGATCTGCTGGTAATGTCTTGGTGCCAGATACCACAGGACACCTTCAGGGATCTGCTGGTAATATCTTGGTGTCAGATACCACAGGACACCTTCAGGGATCTGCTGGTAATGTATTGGTGCCAGATACCACAGGACACCTTTAGGGATCTGCTGGTAATATCTTGGTGTCAGATACCACAGGACACCTTCAGGGATCTGCTGGTAATGTCTTGGTGCCAGATACCACAGGACACCTTCAGGGATCTGCTGGTAATGTCTTGGTGCCAGATACCACAGGACACCTTAAGGGATCTGCTGGTAATGTCTTGGTGCCAGATACCACAGGACACCTTCAGGGATCTGCTGGTAATATCTTGGTGTCAGATACCACAGGACACCTTCAGGGATCTGCTGGTAATGTCTTGGTGCCAGATACCACAGGACACCTTTAGGGATCTGCTGGTAATATCTTGGTGTCAGATACCACAGGACACCTTCAGGGATCTGCTGGTAATGTCTTGGTGCCAGATACCACAGGACACCTTCAGGGATCTGCTGGTAATGTCTTGGTGCCAGATACCACAGGACACCTTAAGGGATTTGCTGGTAATGTCTTGGTGCCAGATATCACAGGACACTTTCAGGGGAGGTTCATGTCTTGGCGGGTCGGTGCTGTTTTGGCTGCATGCAGAGGACCATCATCACATTGGTAATAATTTGCTTATTAGTGTATACACTAATTCTTACATGGGAGTATAGCCACACATATTGTTCCCATGTTGCATATATACATATAATCTATAGTGTAAACTGTACGATACATGTTTGCTCACACGTGACTGTGCGCTAGGAGTGTTTGTGTAATCCAATCTGTAGTTTGCAAAATATCGAGTCAATACTTCTATAGGGATATGTGAATAACACACACGAGAGGAGATAAGTTGCCAACGATACATGGTTAGTCAGGCTTGCAGTCTTCCGTTCACATACCGCCAAATCGCTTGCCATAAATACCGGCAGAAGTGTATGTGCAGGCAACAGAAAAAAGGCTCAGATCCTGCCTGATGTAAGGGACAGGTAACTTCATCAAACACACAAGTGATTAAAAAGTAATGATTTTTATCGGAAATGTTAAAGCATTCCTTTAAAGGTCGTCTCGGCAGCGTGACGTTGTCGCCAGCTGCACGGGGGATATTGTGCAATTAAGGAGATGCAAGACCTTGCTACTTTGCCGCCACGTGTCTGTGCTTGTGCAGAGGTTTGCTTCACACTGTTACGTTGTGTCGCCATCCATGGGACCTAAACAGAGGAAGGTGTCTAACCGGTGAAATTAAATTGACCCACTTTGTCGCCTAGTTGGTACAGAGACGCAGTATCTCTGAGTCCACCTTTAAAGTGAATCGCTGTGTTGAACAAATGGCAAAACAGAGACATGGCTGTGCTCCTGTTGACTCTATGTAAAATACGATATGTCAACGGTGCCATAAACTGTTATTTACTGATCAGGAAGGGCAATCAAGAATCAATTCTCATTTCCAACGATGTCCTGTATTTTTTCGTTTGCATGACTACTCACAGAACCACATTAAACATTAGAAGAAATAGTAAAATAAATTAAAATAAATAATAATTAATACAACAAAAAAGGAACTACAAATGTATGTTTCAAATGCATTATGTACAAGCTTTAATGTTTTGCATTATTTATTTTAATTAGCGTTTGTTCCCATGCATGTTTCAGGCCAGATCTCTATTGGCCAGATGATACTGGTTGTAGCACAGAGAACTGGTCAGAGGATACTGGTTGTAGCACAGAGAACTGGTCAGAGGATACTGGTTGTAGCACAGAGAACTGGTCAGATGATACTGGTTGTAGAGTAGAGAGCTGGTCAGATGATACTGGTTGTAGCATAGAGAGCTGGTCAGATGATACTGGTTGTAGCATAGAGAGCTGGTCAGATGATACTGGTTGTAGCATAGAGAGCTGGTCAGATGATACTGGTTGTAGTGTAGAGAGCTGGTCAGATGATACTGGTTGTAGTGCAGAGAGCTGGTCAGAGGATACTGGTTGTAGTGTAGAGAGCTGGTCAGATGATACTGGTTGTAGTGTAGAGAGCTGGTCAGATGATACTGGTTGTAGTGTAGAGAGCTGGTCAGATAATACTGGTTGTAGCATAGAGAGCTGGTCAGATGATACTGTATGTAGCATAGAGAGCTGGTCAGATGATACTGGTTGTAGCACAGAGAACTGGTCAGAGGATACTGGTTGTAGAGCAGAGAGCTGGTCAGATGATACTGTATGTAGCATAGAGAGCTGGTCAGATGATACTGGTTGTAGTGTAGAGAGCTGGTCAGATGATACTGGTTGTAGTGTAGAGAGCTGGTCAGATGATACTGGTTGTAGCATAGAGAGCTGGTCAGATGATACTGTATGTAGCATAGAGAGCTGGTCAGATGATAGAGTCTGCTGGTGATGGTGTAGAGAGCTGGTCAGATGCATAGAGAGCTGGTCAGATGATGCTGGTTGTAGTGTAGAGAGCTGGTCAGATGATACTGGTTGTAGTGTAGAGAGCTGGTCAGATGATACTGGGTTGTAGTGTAGAGAGCTGGTCAGATGATACTGGATACTGTAGTGTAGAGAGCTGGTCAGATAATACTGGTTGTAGCATAGAGAGCTGGTCAGATGATACTGGTTGTAGCATAGAGAGCTGGTCAGATGATACTGGTTGTAGTGTAGAGAGCTGGTCAGATGATACTGGTTGTAGTGTAGAGAGCTGGTCAGATGATACTGTATGTAGCATAGAGAGCTGGTCAGATGATACTGGTTGTAGCATAGAGAGCTGGTCAGATGATACTGGATGATGTTGGTGATGCACACGACCTTGTAGAGGTCAGTCACACAGCCACATGTCGGCACCTCTGGCATTTATCCGTCACCAGGGAGATGCCTCAGCAGCTCCGACCGCCTGAAGGCACACAGCATAAAGTTCAGAACGTTTGCCATTTGCCGGTCAGACTACTTACTCTGCCTCAGCTCTGCTGAAATCCTCTGTCATTGCGTTTACAGGTGACTCCTTTAATGATGCTGTTTAATGACCAGGAACTGGCGGCCAGAGGAAATATGATGAGGTGGTTCTGTGTCAATTCATGCGTTCGGACACAAATCAACTCCTGGAAATGGACACGGTTTAAGTAACGACTTTGACAATTGTTATTTTGACCACTTTGCTTAAAAGAGTTACCCAATGCTTGAGTACATGTAATACCACAATTGCTGTCATGTGTACCTCTAAATATATATATATGGTTCATGAAAAAGTTATTTGGAACACTTTCCCAATAGCTTAGACAAAAAACAGCTGGTGCAGTAGTTCCAACTCTATATTAGGACACAGGTGGAGTAGTTCCATCTCTATATTAGGACACAGGTGGAGTAGTTCCAACTCTATATTTCCATCTCTATATTAGGACACAGGTGGAGTAGTTCCAACTCTTTGGCGATTTTGCAAAGTTTCTGTGTTCCAACTCTATATTAGGACACAGGTGGAGTAGTTCCATCTCTATATTAGGACACAGGTGGAGTAGTTCCAACTCTTTGGCGATTTTGCAAAGTTTCTGTGTTTTTTTATTATTGTTCCAATTTCTTTTTCAGCAAACAACTTTTGTTTGGATGCCTTTGAGGTTAGAACATCATGTTCCATCTCTATATTAGGGTGGAGGGACACAGGTGGAGTAGTTCCATCTCTATATTAGGACACAGGTGGATGTTTCTTAAGTTCCATTCATTGCTATTCAAATGTAGTCAGAACGCTTTTACAACAAAAGCAATATTTTATAAGGGTTAAATCAAGCATCAAAAACTTCACTTGTTCTCTGAAGATACGGTATTGGAGCTCTAATATCACACACACACAGACACACAGACATGCACACACACACGTAGGCACACACACACACACAGGCACACACAGGCATGTAGATTTATATACTGGAACTGTAAATATGTAAATATATACAATAAATAAATGTACAGTATAGTATCTTCTCATGTCCTGTTACTTTGTATGCCCACATTCTCTAGTACACTGGTTACCAACATTTATCAATTACAGAACCACTGACACAATGTTGCTCTGCTCTGAGCAACCCTGAAGTACCCCCATCTGTCTATATATGTGTCTAAATATAATACCTGTCTATATAAAATACCTGTCTATATCACCAGTCTATATATATATATATAACACCAGTCTATATTTAACACCAGTCTATATATAATACCTGTCTATATCACCAGCCTATATATATAACACCTGTCTATATATAACACTTGTATATATATGTCTATATATAACACCTGTCTATATATAACACCTGTCTATATATGTGTCTAAATATAATACCTGTCTATGTCAGCAGTCTATATATATATAACACAAGTCTATATATAACACCTGTCTATATATGTGTCTAAATATAATACCTGTCTATATCAGCAGTCTATATATATATAACACAAGTCTATATATAACACCAGTCTATATATGTGTCTAAATATAATACCTGACTATATCAGCAGTCTATATATATATAACACCTGTCTATATATAACACCAGTCTATATATGTGTCTAAATATAATACCTGTCTATATCAGCAGTCTATATATATATAACACCTGTCTATATATAACACCAGTCTATATATGTGTCTATATATAATACCTGTCTATATATAACACCAGTCTATATATAACACCAGTCTATATATAACACCTGGCTATATATAACACCTGGCTATATATAACACCAGTCTATATATAACACCAGTCTATACATAACACCAGTCTATATATAACACCAGTCTATATATCACACCTGGCTATATATAACACCTGTATATATATGTGTCTATATATAACACCTGGCTATATATAACACCTGTCTATATATAACGCCTGGCTATATATAACACCTGTATATATATAACACCTGTATATATATGTCTATATATAACACCTGTCTATATATAACACCAGTCTATATATAACACCAGTCTATATGAAACACCAGTCTATATATAACACCAGTCTATATATAACAAACACCTGGCTATATGTAACACCTGTATATATATATAACACTTGAATATATATAACACCTGTCTATATATAACACTTGTATATATATAACACCTGGCTATATAACACCTGTATATATATAACACCTGTATATATATGTCTATATATAACACTTGAATATATATAAAACCTGGCTATATATAACACCTGTCTATATATAACACCTGTCTATATATAACACCTAGCTATATATAACACCTGGCTATATATAACACTTGTATATATATGTCTATATATAACACCAGTCTATATATAACACCTGTCTATATATAACACCTGTCTATATATAACACTTGAATATATATAAAACCTGGCTATATATAACACCTGTCTATATATAACACCTGGCTATATATAACACCTGGCTATATATAACACTTGTATATATATGTCTATATATAACACCAGTCTATATATAACACCAGTCTATACATAACACCAGTCTATTTATAACACCTGTCTATATATAACACCTGTCTATATATAACACCTGGCTATATATAACACCAGTCTATATATAACACCAGTCTATATATAACACCTGTCTATATATAACACCAGTCTATACATAACACCTGTCTATATATAACACCTGTCTATATATAACACCAGTCTATATATAACACCAGTCTATATATAACACCAGTCTATATATAACACCAGTCTATATATAACACCAGTCTATACATAACACCAGTCTATTTATAACACCTGTCTATATATAACACCTGTCTATATATAACACCTGTCTATATATAACACCTGGCTATATATAACACCAGTCTATACATAACACCAGTCTATATATAACACCAGTCTATATATAACACCTGTCTATATATAACACCTGTCTATATATAACACCAGTCTATATATAACACCTGTCTATATATAACACCTGTCTATATATAACACCTGTCTATATATAACACCTGGCTATATATAACACCAGTCTATATATAACACCTGTCTATATATAACACCAGTCTATATATAACACCAGTCTATATATATCACCAGTCTATATATAACACCAGTCTATATATAACACCTGTCTATATATAACACCTGTCTATATATAACACGTGTATATATATATGTCTATATATAACACTTGTTTATATAGACCATAAGACCATAAATTCAACTAATTTAAGTCTATAACACAACAGAAGGTGGATAAAGTAATAGGGGTCTGAATACTAGTATTTTGTGTACTCCATCCCATTATGTAGACCACCATTAGCAATCTCCTGGTGCCCTCTCAGAGCCTGCCCCCAGAGAATACCCACGGCTGAGTGGAAACATCTACACTGTTGGTGGCAAGTGTGTGGATTGATGTGTGTCTCCCTGCCTGACCAGCTTCTTGTGTTTTTCTGAAACAACAGCATCCCAAATAGACAGGACATATGGATCTGGTCAGAAGTAGGCCACTATGTAGGGTACAGGGGTCTATTTGGGAGAGTAAACAAGCAGGGCAAGATCACATCATGTCTTTCACAGCTGTAAATATTTATAAAGCATGAGCCAGGCTATCAACACAAATCAAGCTCTACATTACGGCGCTGCCCTGCAGTGAGAATAGCTTTCAGTGTTCATTGTGCTAGCACACTCAGTGCCAGTACACCGCAAGATCCTCGCACTCCTAGAGGAGTGTCTAAACATGCACACCTACTGAAGCAGTGTGGGCACTAGCACACCTACTGAAGCAGTGTGCACACTAACAAACCTACTGAAGCAGTGTGCACACTAACACACCTACTGAAGCAGTGTGCACACTAACACACCTACTGAAGCAGTGTGCACACTAACACACCTACTGAAGCAGTGTGCACACTAACACACCTACTGAAGCAGTAGCCACATACGCAACCCAAATGCCTCTCTGTGCCCTTTTCGTAGTGCACTACCTTAACCTAAAGGCCAACGTGGAACAGGGCCTCGTCAGTAGTGGTCCGCCCTGCGTCTATAACTGAGTAATCTATCAGCGGCGTTATAACAGCACAAGCAGGGTTACAGGATGGAGGATCACAGCTACGCCGGTTGGAGACGGCCCATCATGCAATGCTAGCATTAGGATATTACTCAGGGAATGTCGCCACGGTACATTTGCCAAATTACACTAACGTCTTAATGAGGGCAGGGGAGGGAAGAGAGATAGAAAGAGAGAGAGAGCGAGAGAAAGAGAGAGAGAGAGAGAGAGAGAGAGAGAGAGAGAGGGAAGACTCATAACTAGCACTGCACCATCTCCTGTCCTGTGTGAGTAGCAGTAATCACAGCAATACCTCTCTCTCTCTCTCTCTCTCTCTTGCATATTACCATCTCTCTCTCTCTCTCTCTCTCTCTTTCTCCCTCACTCTTCACCTTTCCATCTGTTGTTTTCTGCCTCTCTGCTTATGTCCCTTTCTCTTCGCGTCTCTCTCTCCCCTCTCTCTCATTGATTTTCTCTCCACCTCCCGTCTCCACCTCCTCTCTCTTTCTCCTCTGCCTGCCTGCCTGTCTCTGAGACTCCTTCTGTTTCACTCCCCCAGTTCTGGACAGTTTGCACAAACAGGACACAACATATTGGCCCAGGGAATTGGTGGACAATTACTCACACAAAGTCTGCTGAAGCAGAGCCTATGTGTGTACGCTGTGTGGAACCGTCGTGAGTCATTAGCCATTCACGAACATTTAATGTTTATATGGGGGATACGCTGTTGGCAGAAAGTCTACTGCCTGGTGCCTTTAATGATGTAAATGACAAACCCCTTCACTTGCTTCTAGCTCCATACCAGCTGAATAGTGTGTAATTACTCTCGCAGAAAGAGGGTTTCCAAAGTGGTTATTCCAAAAGAAATATTTAGCTGTCCACATAGGTAAACCCTCTCCTGGGTTTGTGGAAACCCTTTCGGGTTTCATGTACTGTAAAACTATTTTTCTGAAAGATGCTTGCATTAAACTTAAACTGGGTTGGCGCTAAAACCAACAGGGCTTTTACCTGGAAAAATATTTTTAAAATGTTCTCCTATGGGGCAGCCATAAAACATTTACTGATGTGTGTACAGACCAGATGACTGCAGTGTGAAGGTGTGTGTGTACAGACCAGATGACTGCAGTGTGAAGGTGTGTGTGTACAGACCAGATGACTGCAGTGTGAAGGTGTGTGTGTACAGACCAGATGACTGCAGTGTGAAGGTGTGTGTGTACAGACCAGATGACTGCAGTGTGAAGGTGTGTGTGTGACAGACCAGATGACTGCAGTGTGAAGGTGTGTGTATATACAGACCAGATGACTGCAGTGTGAGTGTTTATATACAGACCAGATGACTGCAGTGTGAAGGTGTGTGTGTACAGACCAGATGACTGCAGTGTGAAGGTGTGTATATACAGACCAGATGACTGCAGTGTGAAGGTGTGTGTGTACAGACCAGATGACTGCAGTGTGAAGGTGTGTGTGTATATACAGACCAGATGACTGCAGTGTGAAGGTGTGTGTGTATATACAGACCAGATGACTGCAGTGTGAAGGTGTGTATATACAGACCAGATGTCTGCAGTGTGAAGGTGTGTATATACAGATCAGATGACTGCAGTGTGAAGGTGTGTATATGTGACTGCAGGTGTGTGTGTTATACAGAGACTGCAGATGACTGCAGGTGTGTGTATATACAGACCAGAATACAGACCAGATGACTGCAGTGTGAAGGTGTGTATACAGACCAGATGACTGCAGTGTGAAGTGTTTATATACAGACCAGATGACTGCAGTGTGAAGGTGTACAGACCAGATGTGTACAGACCAGATGACTGCAGTGTGAAGGTGTGTGTGTATACAGACCAGATGACTGCAGTGTGAAGGTGTGTGTATACAGACCAGATGACTGCAGTGTGAAGGTGTGTGTATATACAGACCAGATAACTGCGGTGTGAAGGTGTGTGTACAGACCAGATGACTGCAGTGTGAAGGTGTGTGTACAGACCAGATGACTGCAGTGTGAAGGTGTGTGTGTATATACAGACCAGATGACTGCAGTGTGAAAGTGTGTGTGTATATACAGTCCAGATGACTGCAGTGTGAAAGTGTGTGTGTATATACAGTCCAGATGATTGCAGTGTGAAGGTGTGTGTGTGTACAGACCAGATGACTGCAGTGTGAAGGTGTGTGTACAGACCAGATGACTGCAGTGTGAAGGTGTGTGTGTATATACGGACCAGATGACTGCAGTGTGAAGGTGTGTGTGTATACAGACCAGATAACTGCAGTGTGAAGGTGTGTGTGTATACAGACCAGATGACTGCAGTGTGAAGGTGTGTGTGTACAGACCAGATGACTGCAGTGTGAAGTTGTTTGTACAGACCAGAGGACTGCAGTGTGAAGGTGTGTGTACAGACCAGATGACTGCAGTGTGAAGGTGTGTGTGTACAGACCAGATGACTGCAGTGTGAGTGTTTATATACAGACCAGATGACTGCAGTGTGAAGGTGTGTGTGCATACAGACCAGATAACTGCGGTGTGAAGGTGTGTGTACAGACCAGATGACTGTAGTGTGAAGGTGTGTGTATATACAGTCCAGATGACTGCAGTGTGAGTGTTTATATACAGACCAGATGATTGCAGTGTGAAGGTGTGTATATACAGACCAGATGACTGCGGTGTGAAGGTGTGTGTACAGATCAGATGACTGTAGTGTGAAGGTGTGTGTGTATACAGACCAGATGACTGCAGTGTGAAGGTGTGTGTATATACAGTCCAGATGACTGCAGTGTGACAGGTGTGTGTGTACAGACCAGATGACTGCAGTGTGAAGGTGTGTGTGTATACAGTCCAGATGACTGCAGTGTGACAGGTGTGTGTGTACAGACCAGATGACTGCAGTGTGAAGGTGTGTGTATATACAGTCCAGATGACTGCAGTGTGACAGGTGTGTGTGTACAGACCAGATGACTGCAGTGTGAAGGTGTGTGTATATACAGACCAGATGACTGCAGTGTGAAGGTGTGTGTGTACAGTCCAGATGACTGCAGTGTGAGTGTTTATATACAGACCAGATGACTGCAGTGTGAAGGTGTGTGTGTATACAGACCAGATGACTGCAGTGTGAAGGTGTGTGTGTTTACAGACCAGATGACTGCAGTGTGAAGGTGTGTATATACAGACCAGATGACTGCAGTGTGAAGGTGTGTGTATATACAGATCAGATGACTGTAGTGTGAAGGTGTGTGTGTACAGACCAGATGACTGCAGTGTGAAGGTGTGTGTGTACAGACTAGATGACTGCAGTGTGAAGGTGTGTGTGTATATACAGACCAGATGACTGCAGTGTGAAGGTGTGTATATACAGACCAGATGACTGCAGTGTGAAAGTGTGTGTGTATACAGACCAGATGACTGCAGTGTGAAGTTGTGTGTGTATACAGACCAGATGACTGCAGTGTGAAGTTGTGTGTGTACAGACTAGATGACTGCAGTGTGAAGGTGTGTGTGTACAGACCAGATGACTGCAGTGTGAGTGTTTATATACAGACCAGATGACTGCAGTGTGAAGGTGTGTGTGCATACAGACCAGATAACTGCGGTGTGAAGGTGTGTGTACAGACCAGATGACTGCAGTGTGAAGGTGTGTGTATATACAGACCAGATGACTGCAGTGTGAAAGTGTGTGTGTATACAGACCAGATGACTCCAGTGTGAAGGTGTGTGTGTATACAGACCAGATGACTCCAGTGTGAAGGTGTGTGTGTATACAGACCAGATGACTGCAGTGTGAAGGTGTGTGTGCATACAGACCAGATGACTGCAGTGTGAAGGTGTGTGTACAGACCAGATGACTGCAGTGTGAAGGTGTGTGTATATACAGACCAGATGACTGCAGAGTGAAGGTGTGTGTGTATACAGACCAGATAACTGCAGTGTGAAGGTGTGTGTGTACAGATTATAAGACCTCAATGTGTGAGGACATGTCGACAGTCTGGAGGACAACGATGTGTGAAGACTTGTGTGTACAGACTAGAAGAATGCAGTGTGTGTGTGTGTGTATGTGTGTTCTCTGCAGGGACTGTGAGTCACAGGTGGTGCAGAGTGTGAAGGAGCGGATTGGGATGTGAACGCTGACAGATTGGCTGTAGAGACCAACCATCCAGCTGGACCATAGCCACCCTCTGGAGAAATCATTCTGAGACAGGATTTGGTTTTACCCAGTCGCTGTTACCCAGTCACTGTCTGAGAGCGCCGCAGAACACACCGGAGAATATCGAGAGAACAGCGTTAGGTGTGTTTGTATTCTGGAGACATGCGACTAAATAATAGTTGTCTCACGTTATTTAGGATTAATTACGTGTCAGCGTGGCTAATGCAGGAGATAAACAGGAGGGTTTGAGCTGAGGTTTGGCCATCAGGCAGCTAAGAAACCTGACTCGACTTGGCACTGTCATCGTCGACCATCGAGTCACACTGCAAATATGTAATTATTTGTGTCAACGCTAGTTATATTAGCTCAGTGTTCTGTTATAATTATGTGTTAGTGTTATGGGGGGCCAAGCATCTACGTTGATGAAACCCTGTTGTTTTTATAACTTTTATTCTTCCGTTCTGTATCATTTTGGCCACTGGTTTAACGTGTGGTAGTGTGATGTCTTCTTCTTCCAAATAAGCAGGCAGACACATTATACTGTATGTATCCCTGCCAAATGACACTATTCCAGTTCAAATTAGCATATTCTGCTAAAGATGGCAACCTATTTACACAAGAGCACAGTGATTACGTTGCGTTGGGTACATAGCTTGCCTACAATAACACTACTACACGTTTAAGCAGCAACCACATGCTAGTTAGCTTTAGCTAATGTTCCGATGCCAGATGCTTTAGCATAAATGGTGCTAAACAGTGTAGCCGCTAATGCTGACAAACGTGAGCTATTGCTAGGATGCTAACGCGAGCTAACAGTACTGTATCGTTTAAAACATAGCTTTACTAAAGTCCGCCGGTACAAAACAATACACGCTTATTGAGAATACATTTACAAGCACGCATTGTTCTGCACATACCGCTTGGGCTGCGGTAAAAGACACGCCACATTACCCCAATAAAGGGACCAGGATGGGCACTTGGCTGGTGGCCCTGGACCTGAAGACGGGGAAATTGCAGAGCGGGTGCCTAAGTAGATGTGAGTCAGTATTTTTCATGATAGCATGATAACAAGTTAATAGTCAATATGCATAGCCGGTTCTCCCATTTCTTTTGTACTGCGGCGTTTCAGCGTTCACTGAAAAAGCAATACTTGGATGTGTGTCTGTGTAATGGGAGGCATGTTGAGGCTGTAGAACATTTTTATTGGTACACTTATGAGATGATTAGAGGGTATATGGGCCTTAATGAACAGTGCCAGGATTGTGCCGGAACCTGGACATTCTCTAATTATCGAACGTACCATTAAAGGCCAGTATACATTTTATCAAGGCTCAGGCCAAACTCCCTTTAACTAAAATCGATTTGTCAAAAATAACCAGAAAGAAATGACCTTTTTCTATTTTGTCCTTTACGAGTTCACAGAGAACCAATGTGAAATGCACCGATCACTGTGAAAACCAAGCAATGTACAAAACATTGATTTTACACATATGCTACATTCAGAAGCCATTACTGGCATTATGGTCAATAGTTGTGTAATAATAATTTAATTCCTTTGTATTCCACTTCGAGCTACCCCACCAACACACATCTGAACGCCACCTGTCCTCTCTCTTACCTGACCCATGCTCTCAAATAACACCTCAAATGTAACCTGTTTATGTATGCATAGGAAACCATTGCTGATTGCGCACTTGTGAAAATATTTATTTGCACAAGTGACGAGGATCTCATTTTCAAGAAACTCGTTTATTACTGCTGGGAGCAACATTTTAATTTTTGCAGAGATGATTACCTCGCATGATTTTACTTACATCTATTATATTGTAACAGAATGTACAACTTTGAATTATTGTTACACATGCTCATTTTGGGTTACTTGACATTGCTATTTCCGAGGTCAGCTCTGAGTTTGGCACCTTGTTTGGCTGGGGAACTACATAGTTAATGAACACCCTCGTAATGCATTCATCCCCCAGTAGGTCTCGCAGATCTCAGGGAATCAAAGAGGGGAGTAAAAATAAACATCAAAGACGGACTTGTGAAATAACTTATCATAATGAGCACGAAAACAAAATAAACACCAGAGAACCTGGGCCAAAGTTGCCCTGCCGTTGCTCTACTTTATAACAGTAGCATGCGTGTATACATGGAGAACCTGGTTCTGCCGTTGCTCCACTTTATAACAGTAGCATGTGTGTATACATGGAGAACCTGGTTCTGCCGTCACTCCACTTTATAACAGTAGCATGCGTGTATACATGGAGAACCTGGTTCTGCCGTCACTCCACTTTATAACAGTAGCATGCGTGTATACATGGAGAACCTGGTTCTGCCGTCACTCCACTTTATAACAGTAGCATGCGTGTATACATGGAGAACCTGGTTCTGCCGTTGCTCCACTTTATAACAGTAGCATGTGTGTATACATGGAGAACCTGGTTCTGCCGTCACTCCACTTTATAACAGTAGCATGTGTGTATACATGGAGAACCTGGTTCTGCCGTCACTCCACTTTATAACAGTAGCATGTGTGTATACATGGAGAACCTGGTTCTGCCGTCACTCTACTTTATAACAGTAGCATGTGTGTATACATGGAGAACCTGGTTCTGCCGTCACTCCACTTTATAACAGTAGCATGTGTGTATACATGGAGAACCTGGTTCTGCCATCACTCCACTTTATAACAGTAGCATGTGTGTATGCATGGAGAACCTGGTTCTGCCGTCACTCTACTTTATAACAGTAGCATGCGTGTATACATGGAGAACCTGTTTCTGCCGTCACTCTACTTTATAACAGTAGCATGCGTGTATACATGGAGAACCTGGTTCTGTTTGATGGGAGTGACTGAGATCTTCCCGTGGACCAAAATTGCACCTTCATTGTGTGTGTGTGTGTTTTTTATTAATTACAGGACAAATGCACAATGACAGCCGTGCAAAGAGTGCTACAACATAATGGCAAGTGTGAACGTTACAAATGTTCAGGGGAGACGTTGCTCATATAAATAAATATTGTAGTCGTTGAATACTTTTTAACTCACGCTGACAAAATCTCCAAAGCCAGGCTTGGTCACCCAGCCTCCCCAAAAATACAATTTTCTTACCAGTGGGATTGCAATAAAGGCTATAGTAACCTGGTGTGCATTTGTTCTACTACAACAGATCGGGTGCGTGATTATAAAACAAAGGCTGGGAATATTGGAGCAAATGATGCCTCCACTGCCCACGGCTGTATAATGTACTGTAGATGTAGATCTGGTGATAAACAAACACCAGTGCATATAGACTGAATGATGGAGAAGGAGATAAAGAATGATGGGGGGAAAAGATGGAGAGATTGAGATACGTTTAGAGGGTGAAAGAGACCGATCGGGAAATAAAAGAGATTGGTTGGTAGACGGAGAGACAGCGAATGGGTAATATATTCGGATAGAAAGTGAAAGTGAGAGATAAATATGCTGAGAGTGAATTAGACAGAGTAACATAGAGCGTGAGAGAGAGAGAGAGAGGGAGAGAAAGAGAGAGAGAGAGATGGATTGAGAAAGAGTGAGTGAGTGAGATGGATAGCGGGTAAGAGTTGGCAAACATCCAGGTATGATCTTATTCAGCCCCCAACTGCTGGTCTCCCTCCTCATGAGAGCTGGACGGGTGAGTCAACATGACAGGAAAACACTGGTCTCTCTCCTCATGAGGGCTGGACGGGTGAGTCAACATGACAGGAAAACACTGGTCTCTCTCCTCATGAGGGCTGGACGGGGTGTGTCAACATGACAGGAAAACACTGGTCTCTCTCCTCATGAGGGCTGGACGGGGTGTGTCAACATGACAGGGAAACACTGGTCTCCCTCCTCATGAGAGCTGGACGGGTGAGTCAACATGACAGGAAAACACTGGTCTCTCTCCTCATGAGGGCTGGACGGGTGAGTCAACATGACAGGGAAACACTGGTCTCCCTCCTCATGAGAGCTGGACGGGTGAGTCAACATGACAGGAAAACACTGGTCTCTCTCCTCATGAGGGCTGGACGGGTGAGTCAACATGACAGGAAAACACTGGTCTCTCTCCTCATGAGGGCTGGACGGGGTGTGTCAACATGACAGGGAAACACTGGTCTCCCTCCTCATGAGAGCTGGACGGGTGAGTCAACATGACAGGAAAACACTGGTCTCTCTCCTCATGAGGGCTGGACGGGTGAGTCAACATGACAGGAAAACACTGGTCTCTCTCCCCATGAGGGCTGGACGGGGTGTGTCAACATGACAGGGAAACACTGGTCTCTCTCCTCATGAGGGCTGGACGGGTGAGTCAACATGACAGGGAAACACTGGTCTCTCTCCTCATGAGGGCTGGACGGGTGAGTCAACATGACAGGGAAACACTGGTCTCTCTCCTCATGAGGGCTGGACCAGTGACGTGCGGTCAGGGGAGGCAGGTGAGGCACTGCCTCACCTGTCATAATCGGATTCAAAATAATTATCTGAAAGAAACTAAACGAATATAATAATAATTATTATTATTCGAAATTCAATTGCTGTATAATTCCAATCGTTTTTATAAAGACAATTCTCAAAAATGATCGAAATCTGCGGTGGTCGGCTGCAAAAAGCACAGGGAGAGAGAGGTGAGGCAGTGATCAGCTCTGCCTCCCTTGTGATTGCGCAACCATCAGAAAATAAGACAATGAATGAACTCGCTCCGCAGCAAGTAGACTACACTGGAGAGAGCGGTGAGGCAGCGATCAGCTCTGCCTCCCCTGTGATTGCGCGAACCCATAAGACAATGAATACGCGCGTACCTGTTTCAATCTCTCACTACATCGCCAATGTAATGTTTGTACTACTTTGTTTGTACTACATATCAACGACTTATATTATCCACGTAAGTTATTAAATGTAGGCCTATATGTACAAGTTAGTGGTTGGCAGTGTGCGCTTGCTGTCTTAGATATTTTAATTGCGATGAAAAGTAAGCAGGAGAGGCAGCTTTTGGGTCTGCCTCACTGCGGGGGCGCGCGTCTTGAAACCACGTCTATAACGCTCGAGCTCTCTCAGCTAGCTTGATCCTAGAAAGTGGCAGCAAAATGGCAACCGTCATTGCTAACCTAAAGAGTTTTGCTAAATTTTGGAGCAAAACATGAAATAATTCACAATGGAAGACCAACGCCTGAGCTCAAAAACCATATTCAAACACAAGGACAAAAAATGACAAGGTCGTTCTCTGCGTTAAAACGACTCAAAACATGCATTCGGAATCTGACTGATCAAGCCCGACTTTCCTCCCTGGCAATCATCTCTATTGAGACCGAGAGACTTTTAAAACTGAAAGAAAATAAACAAGACTTCTACAACCAAGTGACGTCTTAGTGACCGATATATTTGTTCAGAAGGATAGGCGAATGGACTTCATTTTTAAGTAAAGGTAAGACCAAGCTACAAGTATTTGTATTTCTGTCAATGAAAAAGTGAAATTAAGCTGAGGTATGTTTTAGCATAGCAACAAGCGATGAGCGTCTTGATAGTGAACGAGGATTTCTATTTACAGCGCTGTGGTTTCAGCGTGCACGCTATAGTTCTAATTGCCTAACAATATGTTGTTGTATTGCTTTATTGGGCAGGCGGCCTGCCTGTCATGTACTATAGTAGCGGCTTATATCTGAGTAAATCTGGCTCTCATACTAGCCAGTGCCTCCCCAGCCAATGACTTCACCGCACGTCACTGGGCTGGACGGGTGAGTCAAGATGACAGAGAAACACTGGTCTCTCTCCTCATGAGGGCTGGACGGGGTGTGTCAAGATGACAGGGAAACTGAAGATAAGGGATTAGCATTTTTGAAGACTATTGATTAGAAAATTAGACTGCGATCAATGATGTGTCCCGTGTGAAGGATGCAAGAGTTCAACAAATATCAAATGTGTTTTGTTTTTATTGGTCTGTGTGCGATTATTGAGATGTAATGAAGGTTGACACAAAACACATGAGAGTTTGGCTGTTTTGGCAAATCAGGCTGTATTGGCGGCCTACAGAGAACCAACATATTAAGAAGGTGGTCATAATGTTTTGGTAGGTGACACATGCCAATCACCCATATCATGTTCTACCCCCTTGAGCCCCCCCCCCTCACACTCTCTCCCCAGAACAATGGAATGGACATGTTATGCATATTACTGATATCCTGCTGGTCATACATGCTGCTAGGATCTCCAGGACGTTTTCGTGCTCAGTAGATTATATTCTGACCAATCACAGCGTGCTCAGTAGATTCCATTCTGACCAATCACAGCGTGCTCAGTAGATTCCATTCTGACCAATCACAGCGTGCTATGAAACCACATCTAAATACATCCCTTCCTAACTGTTTAAACTCTCTGGGGTCTGGCTAACCTCTGGTCCTCTTAAATCTTAACGACGCGTCCGCGTAGCTTTCTGAGTGCATTCTCCGTATTAATCAGCCGATGGACTGGAAACGAGCTGCTTAAATTTTGATGCCAAATGGATTCTTTCGGCGGAAGTGGCTCCAGCCAAACTACTTTGACAGACATTTAACAAAACCACATACAACAATTTGTTAGGCGTTAACTGAATAATGGATGTGATGTATTAAATGATGTGAAACGATGTTCATATTTATTTAGATTATATATTTAAATCCTTTGAGATACTGATCATGGGCTGGTACACACTTTTCAGCCGTTACGTAGAAATGCAGTGGAGATGTGCTCAGATTGTATGATCAGGAGTCTTTAAGACAAGATCTCACACACTAGCTTCCAGGCTTCTAACTTCAAAAGCACACTCCCCTGACTTAAAATCACGAGAAAGGGTCCTGCATTTGATCTGTGAAATATTATTTGTATATGTTTAGCATATTATAAAGTGTGATCATCTTTAGCCTCACATATTATCAAAAACCCTTAAGTTCTGGGATTTCTGGCGAAAGAACGTACCTCATCACTTCCAGCAGATCTGGCCTCAGTGTAGAATAAATCAGAATTAGAATGTTTTTGAAGTGAGTCATTTGTTTGAAGACGAGGCTTGGCATTCTAATTTAACCTTTTTTTTTATCATTTACTGGAAATTTGGATAATTTCTCTTCTGCCCTGTCAGCATTTGCAACCTATTGTGTGTGATGCAAATGTGCAGGATTCAGCAATGGTCACTGTTAACATGAATGGTATCAAAAATATGTTGCTTTATATAGTGTTGTTAAGTACTACGTCAGGTTGTTGTCCATGTAGGCTGTAACTACGTCAGCTTGTTGTCTATGTTGGGGCGTAACTACGTCAGCTGGTCGTCTATGTAGGGCGTAACTACGTCAGCTGGTCGTATATGTAGGGCGTAACTACGTCAGCTGGTCGTCTATGTAGGGCGTAACTACGTCAGCTTGTCGTCTATGTAGGGCGTAACTACGTCAGCTGGTCGTATATGTAGGGCGTAACTACGTCAGCTTGTCGTCTATGTAGGGCCTAACTACGTCAGCTGGTCGTCTATGTAGGGCGTAACTACGTCAGCTGGTCGTCTATGTAGGGCGTAACTACGTCAGCTAGTCGTCTATGTAGGGCGTAACTACGTCAGCTTGTTGTCTATGTAGGGCGTAACTACGTCAGCTTGTCGTCCATGTTGGGGGCGTAACTACGTCAGCTGGTCGTATATGTAGGGCGTAACTACGTCAGCTGGTCGTCTATGTAGGGCGTAACTACGTCAGCTGGTCGTATATGTAGGGCGTAACTACGTCAGCTGGTCGTCTATGTAGGGCGTAACTACGTCAGCTGGTCGTATATGTAGGGCGTAACTACGTCAGCTGGTCGTCTATGTAGGGCGTAACTACGTCAGCTGGTCGTATATGTAGGGCCTAACTACGTCAGTGTTTTGCCCTCCCCACCTCATCCTCTATAGACTCGGCATATAATGCCCAGTTCACCATCTCCAACTGAAAGCATGTATAGTAAGTTGTGGTTTACAGTCACCGTTTTCCTCCACCCCCCCAAGGCTATATTGAATGAAACATGTATGGTGAATGATGCTCTATGGCGTCTTTAAAACACCCACCACATTCCCCCGGCCTGCTGTCAATTGTTCGCTCAGATCCCACCGTCGCGCTCTCACTGAAGCATCCCCAGGAACAGTTCATCTTAACCGCAGCAGGGGGACAGGATTCATTTAAAGTCCCGGTAAATCACTCATATACCCCCCACCGCAGACAGACAGACAGAGAAAATCTCATATTCCACTGTGCAAATTGCCCACACTCTGCTTCAACACAAAACAGCCACCTAGCCAGGAGTGACAAACGGCCCAGTGTCCCAACAGTGATTTATTTGGCACTGATGGCTATGTGTGCAGCGAGGACGCGAGTGGTTGTGCGAGGGCGGGTGGGTGGGTGGGTGAGGGGAATGAGAGGTGGGGGTGAGGTGGAGAATGGGAGTGATGAGGGTGGGGGGCTGGGTGAAGGGAATGAGAGGTGGGGGTGAGGTGGAGAATGGGAGTGATGAGGGTGGGGGGTGTGTGAAGGGAATGAGAGGTGGGGGTGAGGTGGAGAATGGGAGTGATGAGGGTGGGGGGGGGGTGAGGGGAATGAGAGGTGGGGGGTGAGGTGGAGAATGGGAGTGATGAGGGTGGGGGGTGGGTGAAGGGAATGAGAGGTGGGGGTGAGGTGGAGAATGGGAGTGATGAGGGTGGGGGGTGGGTGAAGGGAATGAGAGGTGGGGGTGAGGTGGAGAATGGGAGTGATGAGGGTGGGGGGTGGGTGAAGGGAATGAGAGGTGGGGGTGAGGTGGAGAATGGGAGTGATGAGGGTGGGGGCTGGGTGAGGGGAATTAGAGGTGGGGGTGAGGTGGAGAATGGGAGTGATGAGGGTGGGGGGTGGGTGAGGGGAATGAGAGGTGGGGGTGAGGTGGAGAATGGGAGTGATGAGGGTGGGGGTGTGGGTGAAGGGAATGAGAGGTGGGGGTGAGGTGGAGAATGGGAGTGATGAGGGTGGGGGGTGGCTGAAGGGAATGAGGTGTGGGGGGTGAGGTGGAGAATGGGAGTGATGAGGGTGGGGGCGGGTCGCTGAGGAGAATGAGAGGTGGGGGGTGAGGGGTGGGAGCAATCGGGGGAGGAAGGAGGGGAACAGAAGGGGGGGGAGTTAGTGTGGGGTGGGGAGGAAGGAATCATTGAATAAATCACTGTAATGCATTCTTATACAACATAAAGCCCCTGGAAAGTGACTTAAATAACTAACAGAATCACAGAATCTAAACCTGCTGTGCCCATTCAAATGACCCACATCTGATTCAGGTGACTTCAAAGTTATATAAGTACCCAAAGTGAACAGCAATGCCCTCCAAGCCCACTAGATGCTCTCAGTGAGTCAGTAATTGTTACAATATGTCAATGAAATAAATTAGGCAATATATATTTATTTGTATATTCATATAAATATATATATACACATATACATACATGTATTTATGTATATATATGTATGTATATATATACATAAATACATGTATATATATATTTGGCTGATCAGTGTTCACACTGACACAAGCATCTTTGCTGTCCTCTGTCTTCTGTATACAGTAGTGTGTAAAGTGCTATTCTTGTTTATTTCTAGGTCAAGAGAAGCTTATCTTCATATACTGGGAGAAGAGATGGCAGAGAATGTTGGCCCTCTAACTGAATGGTCGTTGGTTCTAATCCTTGATCATTTTATGTAAACGCCCCCCAGATGAGCCTTAAAGCAAGGCACTAAACCATAATGAATGCTGTTGTAAGCCTCTGTAGATAAGAGGTAAGACGCATAAGGACTTAATGCTAGAAAGATCATGCGACTAATTTATACCACATGTAAATTTGTATATATAATTTAAGATCATGTGAGTAATTTATACCATATGTTAATTTTTTTAATAATTTAAGATCGGGTGAGTAATTTATACCATATGTTAATTTATAAATATAATTTAAGATCATGCGAGTCATTTTTACCATATGTTAATTTGTATATATATATATTTTAAGGTCATGCAAGTCATTTCACAACATTTTAATTCATAAATATAATTTACGGTCATGCAGGTAATTTTTACCGTATGTTAATTTATGAATAGAATTTAAGATCAAGTGAGTAATTTTTAACATATGTTAATTTATAAAGAGAATAAAGAGTACAAACAAGGCCTGTCTCGTGTTAAACATACAATCAGACGAACTTCCTGAAGTAGAGTGGTGCAAGCATTTTTCCTCTCAGACGTTGGGTAGTAGGCGTACTGGAAAAGTACATGTGGCGATCAAACATGGGTAATTCAGAAAGATTACTGTTTGTTTTTGTTATTTTGTGGAGAAAGCCGAGTGGTTTTTAGTTGGATTATCCACTAATGATTCATCCACAGTTTCTTCCTGAACTTTGCTTGGATACCGTGTCACAGCTGACAGGACTACAACATTTATGCACTTTCTCAACCATGAAGTTCTGACGTTGTTAGCCCTTGACTAGCCACTGTCAGAGGACATAGAGACATGATCCGCTGTGTTGTGTTTGAAAGCTGAAGAGCGTCGGCTGAAACTCTGGGACCTTTCGTTGCTGTTAGTAGTTTTAATAGCATTCAAAGAGCAGTGAGGAAATCTAACAGTCCAACGTTATTAAACATATGATATCATAACAAGTAAATGGAGAGAAATAAAATGAACACTCCTTGTGAACTGATGTGCTTGACGTTCCCAGCGTTACCTTTGCTGAGGAAACATTTCGGACTCTGACTAAGATCTGGTTGTCTTACCAGATGAAGGTCTGCTCACTTTAACCTGAGTTACTGGGACATTTCATTCAAAGTAAAATGTAAATTATTTGTATTAACAATTTTCATTTCACGTTCGGTGGAGCATATGACGCAGCCTGAGATGGCGACAGACCCAACAAGCAATCAGTACTTGTTTCTGTCAGCAAATGATGATCCGAACTAATCTCCTGAGTCTTCTCTGCCGTGATGAAAGAAATCCCAACGAGCGTGCCATGATGAGGAAATCATCACAGCGTTTAAATCCAGTAAATAATGTGCAGCTTTTCTACATTTTGACTTGCTTACGACGTAGCACTACCAATATGTGGTTACGTGTGAAAAACCCAGTCAGTCAATATTTATGAGAAAGAAAAGACAATAGGTTTAGAGATACCTAGAGTCGAAGACGATTCTGCTAACTAGCTACCTGCGGCTGCTGAGTTAGCAACTCGCTAGCTAACATGGGTTTTAATGAAGCAGCCTCCAGTGGCGGTTTCTGTCAGCTGATGGTGAATGTGTAGAGCTAATAAACAGGAGCTATTGCTCAAAATGATCCTGACAAGAATCGCTTGTTTATTTTGGGGCATGTTAGAGAACACTAGCTAAGCTAGGTGCCTGTAACTAGCCAGTTACATTAATAAACTTATTGAAACAGTGTATAGGTGATCAATATATTACTAGGTACAAGTTATTCCTTAAAATACACATTTAAAATATTCTTCAAGAAACCAATTAAAAGAGTATCTTCCAACTGACTGGGGGATTTGACAGGCCAGCAGGTGAAAGCGGGGATCGATGCAGAATGAAACCGACATTAAAATGTTTGAAATACCAACCTCCCCCATCAGTGTGAAGCCCTGTCCTCCTGTGCAGCAGCAGCTTTCTCATTCCCTCATTTCAAGCGAGCTCTGGGACGGCGGCTCCCTAAACCTCAGCCCCGTCACCGTTCACCATCTACGGCATCTCTCTCGTTTTCTGTCCTCATTCTGAAGAGCCCTGACAGCTCCATGAATCTCCCTGGCATTCAAACTGTTCAAAAGAGCTGTATTGACGAGGCGGAGGAACCGGCAGTCTGTCGTTGAGCTGCAGGAAGGCCCTCATCTTTGCCTGGCTCTCTTTATTTCTCTCTATTTCCTCTCTCTATTCCCTGCTATTTCCCTCCTTCACCTCCGTTTCTCTCCGTCTCTCCCCTTCTTTTTCTCTCTCTCAGTTTCCTCAACTTGCTCACTCTTGCTCTGAACGCTTGTTCATGCCTGTCAGCAGTGCATGAGAAAAGATGGAAGATGCTCACATGCTAACTGTGAACTCACAGAGTAGATGCTCACATGCTAACTGTAAACTCACTGAGTAGATGCTCACATGCTAACTGTAAACTCACAGAGTAGATGCTCACATGCTAACTGTAAACTCACAGAGTAGATGCTCACATGCTAACTGTAAACTCACAGAGTAGATGCTCACATGCTAACTGTAAACTCACAGAGTAGATGCTCACATGCTAACTGTGAACTCACAGAGTAGATGCTCACATGCTAACTGTAAACTCACAGAGTAGATGCTCACATGCTAACTGTGAACTCACAGAGTAGATGCTCACATGCTAACTGTGAACTCACAGAGTAGATGCTCACATGCTAACTGTAAACTCACAGAGTAGATGCTCACATGCTAACTGTAAACTCACAGAGTAGATGCTTACATTTTAACTGTAAACCCTCAGTGCCTTGGAAATAAAAGGACATTTCTAAAACAATTATAAACATATTTTGTAAAAAAAAAAGTCAAACATACTTGTAATTGTCTTAAGGGACTGATATTGGAGTTTATTTCACGACCAGACATACGCAATGGTGAATGTAGTTATTTTCACATGACCCTCTAAGCCATTTAGTAAAGGATGTGGTGGCATTTAGTAAAGACTGTCAATGAATGTTATGATGTTTTGGCATTTAGTACAGACTTTCATGGAATGATATGATGTATTGGCATTTAATAAAGACTGTCAATGAATGTTATGATGTTTTGGCAGCATGCACTGGTTGTAGAGAAGACTGCCTGTTATTTGTTTATTCAACTGCCCAGAGTGGATAATATAAACTGGTTTGTTCAATCAAGAGGTCAACGTGATGTTTATTTTCAAGTAACAGCAATGCGCTGTAGACCGATAGATGTCCAGTGACGATGCGTCAAGTATCAATGTTCTGTGGGGCATCTGTCCCATAAAAACATGTTTAATACAGTATTGTGAGGAAACATGGCACCTATTAATTATTCAGCCACTACTCAGGATCTTCAATCTGGTTTGCTGTTCAAGGATCCTGTTTTATAGTGGCATGCATATGTGAGGAAATGCAACCGAACAAGAAACCAAACCGTTTCTCCTCGTGGCACCTGCCTTATGTTGGGTTTTTTCACAGTACAGTTTGGCCGATTTAATTTTCGTTATCCAGTACACCTGATTTCAAACAAGCCGTTTCTGTTGTCATAGTTCTTATAAAATAATGTAATATGTAAACACGGATGGGTGAAAGTATTGACTGTGATGCCAAATACATGAATAATGTGATTCAGTATTTCATACAATATTAATGTGATTACAATAGATGTATTGAAATATTGTATATTTAATATTCCCATGTCTAAGTTCAATACAGTTTTTTTTTCCTGCCATCTGAAAAGGAATAAGTCACAACAAATAAGGTATTTTAAGCCACATTTAAAATCACATAATCACAGGATTTCAGATCATATGTCACACTCCGGGCCCATGTGACTTGCAGGAAGTAATCCGATTGAATGTTTAAATAACATTAAATAACAAGTCATTGTATTTTATTCATTTATTAAGCACAGGCATCCTACATCATCTCAGACCACTGCCTGAAACATCGTACAATATCTGAACAGCTAACAGTATCATATGTTACAGCAATCTGTCAGTGGATGAAAGTTGATGACACAGCAGCCATTGGTTAATGCGTGGAGCGTATGTGATGTGGAACGTGACCAGTATCACAACAAGCCGTGCGAGCGGCTGACTCCTGTCTGAACGCACACACACACACACACAAATCTGATTAAGTCACCTGTAATCTGATGTTTGGACAGTCGGTAATCAAACTGACTCGAGGAACACAACGGATTGGCCGGTTGCAGCCTGACGCGTTTCAAAATGTCCGATGAGATTTGGGAAAATGCAGTTTTACTGAACATCAGACAGGGCTGTGAGCCGCTTTCTCTGAACAGTCAGACGGATGTTCCAGTTTCTCCGTCTGCTGAAGATACTGTCTGTTACTCCGTGATACAGCGTGATACTGTGTAGAACTGTGTGATACCGCATGAAACGGCGTGATACGACCTGATACTGATGGCTTCAACCTTAAAAGACACAGACAAGGAAGCATATGTGCGTGAGAATAGCCTGTGTCACAACATCTCTATAAGGGATGCATTTTATCATCGAATTGACAGCAACATTTATAGATGACTATTTATTCAGTGGCATACATATTCTAGGGTCAAATAATCCCCTGGTAATAATGAGAAAATGCAGGAAGGCAGGGAACACTTGAAACTGAATGAACATTTATCACATCATAGAAATTACACACATAAACAGGAAAACTGTGGGTCAGGACATTTGGGATGTTGCGGTTTACCTAACGCACAAATAAAGCATCCTATGCCTAGCCTTACCGTTATAACCGTTTTGGCATCTTCTGCAAAAAACACTCCACGTCACCCTCTTTAAACTAACTCAATGAATCCAGGCAAGATGTTTTCTCAACAATATTTAAGAGTTAAATGAAGTAGCACTGTTAACGAGTCCTAAACACAAAAGGTATTTCTCCTGACATGTTATTAGCAGTCAGTGTGTTGTAGATAAGTGAATCACCTTTGGGTTTTTGGGGGTCAACTTCTACTCAGATTTCTTTGCTGGCTAGCTAGATCGATTGTATATAGATATGAGACGTAATACGATTCTGGCTACGTATACATAACTATGCAATGACATCCAATTACAGTAAGTCATGTTTTACTGAGCACCTTTGCACATTTGCTCAGAAAGTGTCTTTGCTTTTAAGCTAACTAACTTTAGGAGTTGAGGGCAAACAATCCACGCCCTGAACAGCCACTTTCTCCTCATTCTGGCCCTCAGTAATCAGCTTTTCTGTTTTATATATTCTGACTGTTAACATGCCTTCGCTTTACATTCGGACCAAATAGTTGTGTTCAGGATTGTATGTTCGCCTAAGTATTTCTCTCTGTGGTAAGGATCCCAAGGGTTTCTTATTTTGAGAGTTAATGCATATAACTTATATAACTATAATTTCCTTCTGGAAACATTGTCTTTTTATTTCAGCGCTACAAAACTTTTAATTATGGAAGGTGAACAACCGTAGATTATAAAGTATGTATCTCTGCGACCCTGACAGTGGGTCTTGTTAATGTTTATATTTTGTTTTTGGCATGGCGAGGAGATTTGTTCCTTCTAATCAATGATTCTTGAATGTATTTGCCTCCGGGCCCAAACTGAACCAGGTTATCTTGTATTATTACATTTACATTGTTGATGTTTTGGCTTTTTGGTCGGCTGAAATGCGTTGTAGAGAAACAAAATGTGTCATGCAATATTGACAGTGAATGTAGCAATTATATTTAACAAGGAAACAACATTGCAACCTTTTTCATTGTCAATAATTCCATCTTGAGGAAAAATGTTGGCAAGTTGTCTGAGGCAATTGATACATGCAGCTTTATTTTAAAATACTGTAATTTAAGATAAATTGCTTCAGATAATTGCACGGTGTAAAAGTGTAATATCTACAAACCTGTTATTATTAGCTGTTTAAGATATGTTTACATATTTTTATTTATTTTATAAATATATTTATATATAAATGGTAGAGTATACATCTGAAACAGGCAAACTACTTAAAACCTCCTTTTTACCACCTGTCACGTCTTTAAATATTGCTGAACATTTCGTTTGGATGGTTAGCGGGGTATTTTACGGTCATCACCTCACTTTTCATATTCTTGCCATGGTTTCTCTCAGTCTGCTTATGTTTTTATATTCTTCATTTTTCATTCTGTTCTCTGTTTTTATTTTATTTTTTCTTTATTTTTTCTCTCCTCTCATCCTATTTATCCTGTCTCTTGCCCATATGCTGCCTCTCTCTGCCTCTCCGTCAAATGCTGCCTTTCTTTCTCTCTTGTTGCCTCTCACTCTGCCTCTCTCTCGCTACCTCTCTCTCTGCCTTTCTCCCTCTTGCTGCCTCTCTCTGGCTGCCTCTCTCTTCCTCTCTCTCACTATTGCTGCCTCTCGCTACCTCTCTCTCTGCCTTTCTCCCTCTCTTGCTACCTTTCTCTCTCGCTACCTCTCTCCCTGCCTTTCTCTCTCTCTTGCTGCCTCTCTCTCTGCCTCTCTCTCTGCCTTTCTCTCTGGCTGCCTCTGTCTTCCTCTCTCTCACTATTGCTGCCTCTCTCGCTGCCTCTCTCGTTACATCTCTATCTGCCTTTCTCTCTTTCTTGCTGCTTCTCTCTCTGCCTTTCTCCCTCTCTTTCTGCCTCTCTTCCTCTATTGCTGCCTCTCTGTCTTGCTGCCTTTCTCTCTGCCTCTCTCTCACTATTGCTGCCTCTCTCTGGCTGCCTCTCTCTTCCTCTCTCTCACTATTGCTCCCTCTCTTGCTGCCTCTCTCGTTACATCTCTATCTGGCTTTCTCTCTTTCTTGCTGCTTCTCTCTCTGCCTTTCTCCCTCTATTTCTGCCTCTCTTCCTCTATTGCTGCCTCTCTGTCTTGCTGCCTTTCTCTCTGCCTCTCTCTCACTATTGCTGCCTCTCTCTGGCTGCCTCTCTCTTCCTCTCTCTCACTATTGCTGCCTCTCGCTACCTCTCTCTCTGCCTTTCTCCCTCTCTTGCTACCTTTCTCTCTCGCTACCTCTCTCCCTGCCTTTCTCTCTCTCTTGCTGCCTCTCTCTCTGCCTCTCTCTCTGCCTTTCTCTCTGGCTGCCTCTGTCTTCCTCTCTCTCACTATTGCTGCCTCTCTCGCTGCCTCTCTCGTTACATCTCTATCTGCCTTTCTCTCTTTCTTGCTGCTTCTCTCTCTGCCTTTCTCCCTCTCTTTCTGCCTCTCTTCCTCTATTGCTGCCTCTCTGTCTTGCTGCCTTTCTCTCTGCCTCTCTCTCTCTATTGCTGCCTCTCTCTGGCTGCCTCTCTCTTCCTCTCTCTCACTATTGCTGCCTCTCTCGCTGCCTCTCTCGTTACATCTCTATCTGCCTTTCTCCCTCTCTTGCTGCCTTTCTCTCTGCCTTTCTTTGTGTCTTGCCTCCCCCATCCCTGGGGCCCAAACAGCATAAAGACGTAGCTACCACAGTAATAAATGGAGATTATTGATTGAGTCACAAGCCATAAAATCACATCCATTTTCCTCTCGTTCAGCATATTACCATCCACCATCCGGATGAGAATACCCGATCAGGTCCTAAACCCCGTCATTACAGAGTAGCAGACACATGAACCAGAGCATTATCTTTAACCAGCTTAAGAAATTTGTCAAATAATCATGTCCAAGGTTAATCTAATTCCCTTGAATAATTCAGGAAATTTACATTTCTGCGATGTGGCCTGTATGTTCTCTGGTTCAGGTGGGTTAGAGGAAGCGTCTGCGTTCCAAAACACAGCCAAGTCGGCCCTGGTCAATAAGTGGTCCACTACCTGAGGAAAAGGGCTCTATTTGGACACACCTCAATTCTGGTATTCTGCGGTCCAGAGGGATTGAATTACTGAGCATATTAGAGCTGTAATTTGCAGGCAGAAAAGAGGCTTTAGTAAGATCTATTACAAGGACGCGCGGTGTTCCGCGAGAAAACTACAAACACAAACAAAATGGCTATATTCCAACTGTGTGAAGATGCACGAGTCTGAAATCCACCCAAATAGGCTGCACAACGTGCTATTAGAGAATTGTTCTGCCGCTGACAGAGCTTCCCAAATGCCTCGCTAGGAGAAGCGGAGCTTCTAGAACCTTGTCAGTAGTGCTCTAAATAGGGAAACAAGTGGCATTTGGGACCCGGTCCGAGTCCCTCCCATGAAGCGGAGTATACAGTAGCACCCCGACGGCGATGTCTGTCTCTGATGAATAAAGCAATTACGCCCGTGTCCCAAATGACACCCTACCTTCTCCACAGGCCGATAGAGCTCTGGGTAACAGTAGCATGAAATAGGGTGTAGTTTGGAAGGCCCGATACATCTGGGGGTGTACAGTATAATTACCTCTGTTCAAATTGAGGAAAACGTTAGAGTCTAATTCATGTATCAAATTGTCCTAGTGCCCTCCCCTACGTTTATTCGCGAAAAATGAGAAAGAGAAGAGAACAGGAAGCGGGAACAGTACCGTGGAATAATACGTTCTAATTGTCCCTCTAGACAAAGTCTGGGAGGAGACAATTCATCAAAGTCCACACTCCCAACCAATAACGTTGGGCAGTAGGCTTGTTCGTCTCTACGCACCTACTGCACGTGAATTCTTTTTAGACGCCACTGGCCCAAATCTGACCTCACTTAAACAAGCTCAAAGAATCAAAGATAGCAGCACACAGAGTGCCAGTCAATGCAGCAGCTGTAGTCACTCGGTACAGTTAGATATCACTATGTCTTTTCTGGCTGTGGCTTGACTCTCAAATGTCAGCCCCTGTTTGCTATATCTACACCTGATCAGAAACCTTATGGTAAAGGCAGGCGATATGGTGTCGCTACGGCCAACTGATATACGGCACATGTGTCGTGAATGGTCCTCTGTGGGATCCGGGGGGAACGGGTGGGGCAGTGCACTAGACAGGGCGCGAGTTTGTCTTTGGGACGCGGACCTGGCGTCTTACCCATTAGTGAGCAGCCAGAAGCAGTAGCTCCAGGACTGCTGTCAAATTGGGATCATTAAAGGGCCAGGGAGAAGGGTGACGTCTGTCTGCTTTGGCGAACAACCCCACGCCCCATCCAGAGGATCACGTCACTGTGGAGAGTGGTCAGATATGCCTCCAGGAGGATAGAGGCTTGAGGAGCACCCTCCCCTCCCGCTCCCTACCCAGAGTGCTCCCTCGGAGCTTATTTACATTAGACACTTTACAGACTCGTCCAGACCGCACCAATTTCGTGATCCGTGACCCTGTTTTATTGCAGCGACTCCCAGCGTAGTCGGGCCGGACAATTCTACGCTGAGAATTGGGAAGCGTATCCATTATTGTCCAGGTTCTTATCACACTGCTGGACCGACTCCGAACACACTGGACAGAACGCTCCCGTTGGCCCGCCGCCAAGCCACTGCCCGGGAGATTCTGGATAGCGACAAAATAACTGTTTGAAATTCTCTGCCGGACCTCGAGGCTTATCTGGGAGTCAGGATTTCAACCCGGGACTCACAATGATGTGGCAAATGCAATGGAGAGACTGTGTCCAGGAGCAATACCTTCAACAAGACAGCAACCCAGCTAAATGGTCCTATAGCTGAAAGCTAGAAGTTTGATGATCTAAATTACCCAGCATGCTTGTGAAACTAGAAGGGCACTGAGACCTGGGTACAGGTGTTCTCTTAAGAGGTGAAAAAGAGAATGGTACTTTCCAGTATCCTCTCCGATTGGACGCATGTTGCGACACTTTATTTGTATGAGAAACATAGGTTCACATTGCAAGCATCTCCCTTCCTCTGTCTCTGGTTCTCTTGTCCCGGCTGTCGAGGTAACCCGTGATGTGATCCTAAACAACAAGGAGGATTGGAGGGCATTATCTCTCTATCCACAACAACGTCCCCTATCCAGCCTCATAATACTGACCAGCTGTCATTCACCCTGCTTCCCCATTCACTACAGCAGCGGTTGGCATGGCAACCCTGTTGCTGGAGAACGGGAAGTTACTGCACGATTATGTGCCGATTTACCATACCAGGCCAACTATTCACCATACCAGGCCAACTATTCACCATACCAGGCCAACTATTCACCATACCAGGCCAACTATTCACCATACCAGGCCAACTATTCACCATATAATGCCAACTATTCACCATACCAGGCCAACTATTTACCATACCAGGCCAACTATTCACCATACCAGGCCAACTATTCACCATACCAGGCCAACTATTCACCATATAATGCCAACTATTCACCATACCAGACCAACTATTTACCATACCAGGCCAACTATTCACCATACCAGGCCAACTATTCACCATACCAGGCCAACTATTCACCATACCAGGCCAACTATTTACCATACCAGGCCAACTATTCACCATACCAGGCCAACTATTCACCATACCAGGCCAACAATTCACCATACCAGGCCAACTATTCACCATACCAGGCCATCTATTTACCATACCAGGCCAACTAATCACCATACCAGACCAACTATTCACCATACCAGGCCAACTATTCACCATACCAGGCCAACTATTTACCATACCAGACCAACTATTTACCATACCAGGCCATTTATTCACCATACCAGGCCAACTATTTACCATACCAGACCAACTATTTACCATACCAGGCCAACTATTCACCAAACCAGGACAACTATTCACCATATCATGCCAACTATTTACCATACCAGGCCAACTATTTACCATACCAGGCCAACTATTTACCATACCAGGCCAACTATTTACCATACCAGGCCAACTATTCACCATACCAGACCTACTATTCACCATACCAGACCAACTATTCACCATACCAGACCAACTATTCACCATACCAGGCCAACTATTTACCATACCAGGCCAACTATTCACCATACCAGGTCAACTATTTACCAGGCCAACTATTCACCATACCAGACCAACTATTTACCAGACCAACTATTTACCATACCAGGCCAACTATTCACCATACCAGGACCAACTATTTACCAGGCCAACTATTCACCATACCAGACCAACTATTTACCAGACCAACTATTCACCATACCAGGCCAACTATTCACCATACCAGGCCAACTATTCACCATACCAGGCCAACTATTCACCATACCAGGCCAACTATTCACCATACCAGACCAACTATTCACCATACCAGACCAACTATTCACCATACCAGGCCAACTATTTACCATACCAGGCCAACTATTCACCATACCAGGTCAACTATTTACCAGGCCAACTATTTACCATACCAGGCCAACTATTCACCATACCAGGTCAACTATTTACCAGGCCAACTATTCACCATACCAGACCAACTATTTACCAGACCAACTATTTACCATACCAGGCCAACTATTCACCATACCAGACCAACTATTCACCATACCAGGCCAACTATTCACCATACCAGACCAACTATTCACCATACCAGGCCAACTATTCACCATACCAGGCCAACTATTCACCATACCAGGCCAACTATTCACCATACCAGGCCAACTATTCACTATACTGAGCAGATTCTTCGGTCTAGTGATTTACTATATTTTTCTTACCTTGTCTCACCGGTTGTTTTAATAAATGCTTTTTAAATGGTTTCTGTGGCACTGAAGGACTCCGTTCCTGACCTCTCTCAATCTTCTCTCCGCACCTCTCTCGATTTCCTCTCTTCTCCAGTTTGCCTGTCATTAATCACCTAACGCATCAAAACAGGGAGATCTATCAATATCTTGAGCAGGACTAGAGAATGGGCTCTAATGGCCCGGGCCATCCTCCATTTCCCCATCGCTATCATCACAACACCAATGACCTCTGCTGCAACTGTCATATCGGTTCCAGGTTTGCATTCATCTAGTTGATCTCCCAATCCTCTTGTCCTGGCTGACGCTGTACACAACTGAGAGAATGGGTTCAGAGTGTGGAGGCATGAGGAGTTATGGTTCCAGCATCGTGTTGCTGTAGCATGACTTTGAAGTGGCTCCTCTTCCAGCACAAACACTGTCCTCGAGTCAGGGCACAGCAGAATAGCTGAAGCAAGGACGCAATGCAGCGTTCGAAGTGTATTTTATTTAACCAAACCCATTGCACGGACGGAGAAACGAAAACCAGCACTCGGGTGAACAATAAACTTGGTTTTGGCACTTGGCTGGCTTGCGGGGGCGGGGTGAGCAGATGTGCTGTGGCTGTCTCAGTCCGTGAGCTCCACTAACACGCCATGGACCAGTTATTTTCCGGCTCAACTCCGGCATCAGTTGGCTCACTCCATACAGGCGCCGGGTCAATGTTGAGAGGCAGGTGCGGAGGGCCAATAGCAGCGGTCGTGCTCGCTCAGAGCGAACCATCTTACCCTGTGGCGGCCTCCTGCGGAACCACGTTCTACATGCTCTGTGGAACGGTACATATTCCCATTAATCTGCATTTTGACACAAACCTCCTATTACTACACAGGTGAGACACACTGGTGGAACGACCAATGGAAAGGTCCATATTATCCTGCTGCCTCTGCTATGGGATAGTAAGGATGTCTATGACAAGCTGGTTTAACTAGTGGCCCAGATGAATGCTGGGTGTTATGCAAATACATCTGCCATCACAAGCCTGTTATTGGGCACCACTGAGTGGTGATATGGCATTGCTAATAAGTGACCGATTGTAAATTACTAACTGTTCATTATTGTTCAACCAATTACTTTCAAGGAAGTTCAAGACAGAGACTGATTTATTCAGCCAGTCTCAGACCTGGGTTCAAACACTAACTGAAATCTTTCAGCGGCTGCTTTGGCCTGGCCGAAGTGCCACGTGGGCGGGGCATGGCCATTGTGTGACTACTTTTTGGTTCCCCTGCGTCAGCTGAGCTCAATCAAGCCCAGGCCAACGACCGTCGAAGGATTTCGAACACTATTTGAATCCAGGGTTGTTCAGCTATATCTTACTGCCAGAGAATTTGACGGAGCGTCACTGAGATTGCCAAGTTGGCTCATTGTCTTACAGATCCGATATGTCTAAGTGCTTTTCCTATGCAGTCAAGTCACTTTACTGACTTCTCATTGGTATGTGCGGTACGAAGATGTATAGATATCAAATATCCGCTTATCTGGTTACACCTGAATGGGTGGACGTGTCTTTTCACGTGGCAGTGATACGCTTGGGCTTGTATTTGAGGTGGACTACCCTTTTTATATCTGCCTCTCTCCTTACATCTGTTATTGTCACATTATCATCAGCCTCTTTTTATTTCTCCCTGTCCGTCAGTTTTTTCTCCTGATCTCAATTCCTCTATTTCTCTATTGCTTTTTCATTTGAAAGGGCATATTGACATAGACAAATTGTGTTTACATTTCTTAAGGTGGAAGTGGAAAATCCAAAAAATTTAATATAAAAAAGTGGAAACAAATAATGTCAAATTGTGGGTACTCATTACACAGAGAATGTCTTCTCTTAGTGTCTATGTTCAGTTTTAATGGTCCATATTTCCTCAACCTGTGACACCTAGATCCTGCACAACCTCCTGGGGTCTCAGAACCTGTTATAAGGGTCCCAAAAAACAAACCTGTAGTGGGTAGCGCATCAAGCCTGTGTTTGTCTCATTTCTTCCTGGTCCCTGGAATGATCGAGCATCTCTTTTATTCCTTAAGTGTTCCCCTCGGTAAAGAATTGGAGGTATTTATGTCATCAGTTTCAAGGTGTGATTTCACTTTTCTAACATACAGGAAATGCAAGTTCTGTGTGGACCAGAGGAATGAGTTTCACACCATTTCATTCAACACACTGTAGCTAACGGCATGGCATGTACAAGATGATCCAAATGCTGACATCACAGGATTAGTTTGAGAGGTATTCAGAATCAGGGCCTGGACTTATCCTTAGAGGATTAAGTTTAGTGATGTAACTGACCAGCAATATTCCTCAATTTTGAGTGGGAATACCTCAGGTTGCTTTCTCGTATCTCACATCTGATGGATGATTTTTATCAGTGTGCCACCGTTTATTTTGTATTTTTATAAACAAGCCATTACACCTAAAGTAGGCTTAAAGTAGGGTTACAGTAGACTTACAGTAGGGTTACAGTAGGCTTACAGTAGGGTTACAGTAGGGTTACAGTAGAGCTGGCTTAAAGTATGGTTACAGTAGGGTTACAGTAGGCTTACAGTAGGGTTACAGTAGGCTTACAGTAGGCTTACAGTAGGGTTACAGTAGAGCTGGCTTAAAGTATGGTTACAGTAGGCTTACAGTAGGCTTACAGTAGGGTTACAGTAGGGATACAGTAAGCTTACAGTAGGGTTACAGTAGGCTTACAGTAGGGTTACAGTAGGGATACAATAGGCATATAGTATGGTTACAGTAGGCTTACAGTAAGCTTACAGTGGGGATACAGTAGGCTTACAGTAGGCTTACAGTAGGGTTACAGTAGGGTTACAATATGATTACAGTAGACTTACAGTAGGGTTACAGTAGGGTTACAGTAGGGTTACAATATGATTACAGTAGGGTTACAATATGATTACAGTAGACTTACAGTAGGGTTACAGTAGGGTTACAATATGATTACAGTAGGGTTACAATATGATTACAGTAGGGTTACAATATGATTACAGTAGACTTACAGTAGGGTTACAGTAGGGTTACAATATGATTACAGTAGGGTTACAATATGATTACAGTAGACTTACAGTAGGGTTACAGTAGGGTTACAATATGATTACAGTAATGACTGAAACCCTTGGGGCACCTAGCGCCCACTGGCTAGCTGGCTAATAAGCACCACCCTACACTCATTTGCTGTGGTGCTTCAGCTGTACTGAAGATATCTAGCAAAACAAACTGCTAAGTAAGGAGGTTTTCATGTGTTTATCATATTTCCCTTACTCTGTAAACTGTCAGAAATACTTTTTCCATCTTTCTTCTTCCCTCTATTATTTTTTCTCCCTCACTCTCACTGTGCCTCTCACTCTTTCTCTGTCTCTCTCTCTGGAGGGAATGCACCTAGCGCCCACTGGCTAGCTGTCGCCCTAATAAGCACCACCCTACACTCATTTTGTCTAAGTAAGGAGGTTTTCATGTGTTTATCATATTTCCCTTACTCTGTAAACTGTCAGAAATACTTTTTCCATCTTTCTTCTTCCCTCTATTATTTTTTCTCCCTCACTCTCACTGTGCCTCTCACTCTTTCTCTGTCTCTCTCTCTGGAGGGAATGCCCTTGTTGTCATTTCATATTTTTATCAACTTAAGATAAGTGTCTTGCTGCTGCCATTTGTCAGATAGGAGACACAGATCTCTGTGCCTTGTGTTTAACCAGCCTCCCACTGAACTGTGTTACAGACCTTTCCCTTCCTCGTCGTCCCATCTGTACCCCCTCCAAGAAATGGTACCATTTAGGTCACTAGTCTTGCCAATAGTGCAATTTATTAGTCGGATAGTGGTGGAGCATTTGGAATGCACTTCCAAAGAGTAATGCAGTTACAATCCAGAGAGAATTAAATAGAGTTTGTGAAAACGACACTTTTTTTAACTTCCTTTTTTAAAATCCAAGACAACAGTTAAAAAGACATCACCAGAGATAAAATACATCATTTGGTTTAGTAGAATACATCAATCCTTCTGCTTTATTCTAGAAAGTATTGGTCTCACCCACTTGCAAAGAGGCATTTTTATTGTACCTCCATAGGAAGTCATACAAACATGGCTGAAACTGAGTCTTCCAATTACTTTGCTGCATCAGGTTAATTGCGTATGCATGAGCCAGGTGGCTACAGGGAGGTTTGGCTCATGGATGGCCAGATGACTTCCTGTCTTATCTATGGGAGATGTGAGAGGCTGCAGCTTCTCTCATCCAAATGGAGGTAGGCTGGATCTAACCATGATCGGAGAGGTGCCCAAACCTCCATGCATCGCATTCTCTCCCGGTCTCTTTGTACTGGTCGAGCATTCCGTCACGCTTCCAAGAGGCTGGCAAATGCAGAGGCGAAGGAGGGAGCAAAAATGAGCGCAGTGCGCAGGAAATACATGAACATGGAAACGACCGAATGCAACAATGATGAACAAGTACTGGGAAACAAGTACTGAACTAACACACAGACCAACGAGGAGAACAGAAACTGGTGAGAGTAAACACAGGTGAAACACACACACTAATCAACTAACAAGGACAGGAACTCCAAATAAGGACATGACAGAAACCAGTCAGACTGCAGGTAACTGTTTAAGAAACAACTAATGAGAAATACATTGGCAAACATATTTACTAAAAGAATCTTGCTGCTCTACCAGGAAATGACAAAACTAGGGAAGTTTTGTCACTTCCTGTAAGAGTTCTTGTGGGTACATTTGGTATCGTGTGTGTGTGTGCGTGTGAGGGCGACAGAAAGTGTCACTGCATGTGTTTGGGGCTGGCTAGCTTGATTTATTCACCAGATTTTTGGGCAGAGAAACATGCTTCGCCATCCCCTCGTTTGCTTGGCTCAGCAGGGGACTGGGTAAAGACAGTCGGCACTTTTGACAAGTGACTGTCGTGAATAGGGTGCCATTTGAGACAGAGCAGCCAGGCAGGAGGAAGGAATAGATAATGCCGATCAGATGAGCACCAGATATGGGAGCAGAGGGGAAAGGCTGCTATCTCTTGAGGAGAGGCTGTCACAGCCAGGGACCTCATCTCCATGGTAATCAAAACAGATCCCCGCTGGTTGGAGGGAAGCTGGGCATTAAAGAAATAGGACATCGTTTAACCCGCATGTCCTGAGAAACATTCTCAAATTCTGTCCGATATCACAGCACAAAGTGCTTACTAAACTAGAGGCCGGTCGTGTATTTCTGTAAACATGTGAATGAGACGTAAGAGCGTAAAACTATGAACTTGTCATGATTGCGAATTGTGAACCTTCATCTCCATGTGATAAGATACACGGTAGGTGATTTAAAAAGGCCTCTGTTGATATCGTCTTTGAGTAAGCTCCCAGTGAGTACAAACGCCTTTTCAATCTACTGCACACAAGGAGCGAGAGGTTTGTTATACCTGAGTGTCATTCTGTTGAATATTGTGTGATATCAACGAGCCTATAGCGACTGAGGGAAAGGCAGCTGAAGTCATTTTCTGCTTAACCAATGCTGTATTGTTAACTGATCCAGTATCACAAAGCCAAAACAGGAATTCAGCAGCAACAGGACATATCAAATGTTAACCATTGGACTTATCGGTTTCTCGTCTGGCAAAGATTTAACACTTGGAAGCATTTGAAAAGGACACGTCAGTACCCCTGCAACTTGGCGTTCCTGTGATGCGGCCATGTGTGTTTGATGATGAGTTCCCACTGTGTGACATGGTTTAGGTCCTGAATCATATGCCAGTACTCAATATGACAACTGCCTGGACGCAGCAGGGCCGTACTCACTCACTCTCTCTCTTTGATTCGTCAACCCTGATAGTGCGATCAAAGCGACTGCTGCTTTAGCTCACGCTGCCCACTTCCTCATTGATCAGGGACTGGATGCAAGGTTAAAAAAAACGTGGATAGATCACCGTTCACCCCCCGTCCCCCCACTTCCTGTGTCCGCAACCCTGCATGCTATTAAATGGCTTTCAGGTCGCTATTGATTATTTAGACAGTCATTCTAGGTGTCCCAAACGGAGCTGTATTTAACCTGAGCCGTGAACCATTTCTGATCAGTACAAAGGTCCAACGAGCTGCATCTCTACACCCTCTTGATGAATGTTTTCCCTCCTTGTGTCAGGACGTACAATTGTTTGTAATGCTGCTCATTGTGAAACCGATGCTCGGGTTCACAACGGAAACCGCACTGTTCTTCTGAATAATCGACATTTCTCTGGAGAATATTACGAATGACAAATTGGATGAGCGTCGTTTCAACAGTTCACGTCAAATAATGTTATTCCGAAAATATGACACGATGTGAAGTCATCGCTTGGCCACACACTTATTTTAAAATAGATTGTTTCCGCAGCCTCTACTAGCTGAAAGACTTATCAATATCAATCATCTCTGTTCTAAAGCAACTTGTAGTTTCCTGGCAGTTCTTGTGTTCTTTTTCGGGGTTCTTAACGAAAAACCCTGTCCGAGTCCCAACTGGCGTCGTTTCCCCGTATGGATGGCTCTGCTGGAAGACACAGAGGGAAGTATTATATATATATATATATGCTAATAGTGTTTGTTTATTCAGATCGGAATGATATTATAGAGGGAGAGATGGGTAAATGTATTGTTGCCCAGCACAGCTGTTTCACTGTTGGTATTCTATCTACAACAACATATTGTTGTTTTCATGTGTGTTTGCCGTTTGCTGAACAACACGAGCCTCATGTCCGGCGGGTAAAATGACGAAAGTGTCCTATAGAAGTGTCTTTGTATTTTAAACAGAGCAACATTATCAGGTCTGAATGTAACTTGTAATTTGCAGGCTAATCTCTTGTAGACACACCACTCAGAACGAACGCTTCTGTAGATCTGTCTCTGAACAGCAGTGTGTGCGAGATAACCAGGAGCATTAGTTCCGGTGTTTTGGACAAATCACGCCATTCACAGACGCTTGCGCCTTTTGAAGTTTCAGACGGGGGAGAGGACATTTAGCTCTCTGACTTAATTGCACGTTTCCAAGAGATGAAGGTGAAGTATTTTCTAGCAATATGCCGATCACTTCCTCTCGACCAGCGTGGACCCAAATCCTAATTTTGGACCACTGGGTTAACCAGCTTTGGCTGAACTACTGCTTCTTCCAATTGCATGTATGACATCAACGTTTTGCACTAGAAGAACTTGTTATGGCAATTGCTTATGTCGCTAAACTGTAACCAGATCAGATGCATCAGTGTCTTGCTATTGCTTCAGTTTTCTGTGGACCCCAGGAAATGTTCAATATAGAGAAATTTTCTCCCACAATGCTTTGCAACTCTGTAAAACAAACATTTAAACCAAATCGATGGTATGTAAATATGTTAACCAACTATGTAAGATCGATAAACCGGTCATTTCAAACACTGAAATCTACATACAACGTAGTTAGATCAGGAAAATAGTATAGGAATATAGTTATTATATAACATTATTTATTCTAAATGTCAGAGGACGTCACTCCAACGTGTCTGAGTACATGTGCGTATTTACGATACCCAGAATAGGCTGGGTTTAAATGCTTTCTTCTGATTATTTACTCTTTCTGTTCTTGCCACAGTAGTTGGTGGTTAGATGAAAACATTTGACTTTTACTCTTTTCAACTCTTTTAGGGGGGGGTATGTTTGTATTTCTGAGTGTGTGTGTGTGTGTGTGTGTGTGCTGGCGTGCGTGGTGCATATTTTAATTAGATCTGCCTCCACATATTGATATTTTCCAAAACAATCACTCACTCCTCATATTAGTTACACAGAGCTCACAGTGAAATTACGGCGTGCTTCGTCCCGGATATATTCTGCTGAATATGGACAGAACCATACATCCACTACTCCCAAGAGGAAATGGACCACTTTTGTAATTTCTCAAATGTGCTCAAAGAAATAAAGGATCACCTGACTGAATTTGAATCTCTGCCATCCATTCTATAATTTAATATTGGAGGCAATAAAACCAGCGTTCACTCAACTGTGGTCAATGAAAGTCTAATCCCTGTCTCTATCAGTAGGGAGTTTCTTGACTATATATATATACTGCATACCAAATCTCACCCTAACCCTATATAGTGCTCTACATCATGCATGACCCTATTATGGTGTGCACTACATAATCTCACTTGGGACACCTGTGTATTTATACCCCATAGACTTCATTGACATTCAGTTCAGAGGCCTGAGTGGATATTTCCATTGCTCGTTTACAGTTCAGAGACACAGAGCAATGAGAAACAGCATGCATCACTCTCCACTACTCCTGTCATTGATCCCGTATCCCAGACCCCTGCAACTTGAGAGGTTGTCCCCGGCTGTGAGGTGCTGTCGGGTTGATTTCTCACAAGCCGAGGGACATGCTCTGCCGTCTCTGCCCCTTCTTTCACACTTCAGCGGCGGAATATTTTTAGCAACCACCTTTGCAGTTCACCGTTGCTGTGGAAGCTACAGAAGGCTAACAGGATGGCTCCTATCTAAGGATTTGATTGACAGAGAGGTGGAGAGAGAGGAGGCAGAGAGACCACGGTTATGCATGTAGCTAATGAGAGGAGAAGAAAGACAAGAGACAGTCATCTACTTGATTAGTCCATACGTGGTGGAAACGGGTCAACTGCTCTAACCCAACCCCCCACATACCACACACACACACACACACACACACACATGCACACACACGGACACACACACAGACACACACACATGCACACACACACACACACACACACACACAGACACACACACATGCACACACACACACACACACACAGACACACACACACACAGACACACACACACACACATGCTCACACACACACACACACACACACACGGACACACACACAGACACACACACACACACACATGCACACACACACACGGACACACACACAGACACACACACACACACACACACACACACACACACACACACACAGACACACACACACACATGCACACACACACACAGATACACACACACAACAGGTTTGAGTCTGGAGTAGAGGGCTGTCACGGACCAGTGCCTAATTAGCATTTTAGCGGGGTTAAGTGCTTCGCCCAAGGGAACACTGGCAGCAGGTGGCATCTCGGATATTGATGCAAGCTACCCTCCAACCTTTCACCAGTTCACTCCCACTAGAGAAAGTGGGGAGGCAAGGGGGGAGGTGAGGGGAGGGAAGTAGAGGGGAGGGAAGTAGAGGGGAGAGGATGGTGAGGAAGGAGAGAGGGAGGAAGGAGAGGGGAGAGGATGGAGAGAGGGAGAGGATGGAGAGGGGAGGGAGAGGAAGGAGAGGGGAGGGAGAGGAAGGAGAGGGGAGAGGAAGGAGAGAGGAGAGGATGTAGAGGAAGGAGAGAGGGAGGGAGAGGAAGGAGAGGGGAGAGGATGGAGAGGAAGGAGAGAGGGAGGGGATGGAGAGGGGAGAGGAAGGAGAGAGGGAGAGGATCGAGAGGAGAGGAAGGAGGGAGGGAGAGGAAGGAGAGAGGGAGGAAGGAGAGGGGAGGGGATGGAGAGGGGGGAGGAAGGAGGGAGGAAGAGGAAGGAGAGGGGAGAGGATGGAGAGGGGAGAGGAAGGAGGGAGGAAGAGGAAGGAAAGGGGAGAGGATGGAGAGGAAGGAGAGAGGGAGGGGATGGAGAGGGGAGAGGAAGGAGGGAGGAAGAGGAAGGAGAGGGAGGGAGAGGAAGGAGAGGGGAGAGGAAGGAGGGAGGAATAGGAGGGAGGCAAGTGGGGAAGGAGAGGAAGGAGAGGGGGGCGAGCTAATGCTATAGGCCCATAGCTACAAGTGAAGCTTGCCCTGACAAGTATCTACGCTGAAAAGTCTTAGATATATCTGGCGTCCATATTGAGTTTTGCAGAGAGTGGTGGATCCTGATCAATATCTCTGTCTAAAGGGTAAAGTAATTACAGTGTTGCTATTGAATTGCAGCTCTGCAAATGGCGACGCTGAAGTCCATTCATGCACCGGATATGGAATTGGTTTAGGAATGACAGCTTCTCCGGGATGTGGGGGGCCTGACCGAGTGGTCCCATCCATTTTGCCTAATTGGTTAATCTCAATACATTTTCCTTTTAGCTAATGAGTCTTCTAACTCTCTAATTGAAATGGGTAGATTAGGATAAATCATCATAGGAGAACAGAGAGCTTGGATTAGCTGCAGAGGTGTACATTTTAGCCAAAAGCTTCTACCTTGGTTTAATCAGACCATAACACATTTGCCCACATGCTTTTGGGTGACATGTTAGTTTTTGCAAACTTTAGGCAGGATTTAATTTTTTTATTTGTAAGAAAAAGCTTTTGCCTTGCCCCCTACCCCATTCACAGGGGTGTGTAGAATGTTTTACATCCACTGTAAGTGCGACAAACAACGTATTTTACGTGTGACATTGTGAGACTGTTTTTAGCTTTCAATGACATTTGTCAGAGAGTATTATTGGCTTATTCTGTCTACTCTTTTATGACAAAGTGTAAACGCTTTTTGTAGTTAAAGGTAGAAACTCTCTGGCTTGTTCCGTTGTTCTAACCTTGGACAGCTCCATGCCCGGGGCAGTGGGTTTGAACACCATTGGGGCCAGCATGAGAAACAAATATTTTTCGCCTACCAAAGTACGTAAGTCACTCTAAAAAAGAGACCCTGCGAATTCACTGTAACGTAAATGCGATGGACAAGTCTGATTACACAGACTCCTGACCGATACATTTTATTTTATTGTGGTTTTAGTGCTGCTTTACCTCGACCTCTGATTTGTCAATTTCAGTTATTGCTTTCTTTATCTTCAGTCGGGGGTTCTCTGTCAGGTCTGTGTGTTCCCCATAAGTCGAGTTCGCTGTCAGGTGTAAAGCCTTACCATAGAATCCTGTCAGAACCACAGAACAGCCGTCATGCTTCGTGTTTTGTTTCCTCGTTTGTGGCTGCGCTTTTATACACTCCACGTACTAGGGGTCATATGAAAATGGCCAGGAAGTTCTAGTGTAAAAACAAAAGCAACAACGTTTTTTCCTGAGGGAGATGGATGGATAGAGAACTAAAAAAGACAGAGAAAGAGAGACAAGCAGGAGAGTAAAATTAAGAGAAGGGTGAGAACGAGAGAAAAGAACTGTCACAAACCACGGTTTAGTGCAGGGAAGAACCAGGCACAGAGATCAATAGTCCTGTTTCTGGGTTTAAATAAAAACAAACACGACGAACATCACAAACGAAAACTTAAACACGATTAAAACAGCGACTTAAACTGCACTCAGCCAATTGTAGAACGTAACTTTTAAATTATGAGAAGCAAGGAACAAACACACCCAGTGACCTAAATACTACCTTGCTAATAGCTTATTCAACCCAGGTGTGCACAATGACAACAAATCCACCAGAAATAAAGCATGCAAACCACTAAACCACCCTGAGTGAGAACAAAAGGTTCCCAATCGTGATGTAGGACGTAATGTGCTGGTTTAGAATGAGCAGTGATGTACGATGTCCATTTCTGTTAGTGCTTCTAGGCTTCTAGCTACATTTATGCATTCAGAAATAAACAGTTGTTAGGAAGCGACTAAGAACATTTCACTTTTGCACAAAAACATTTCTACTATGCAAGAAACAGCGCTTGTTCGACAGAGAGTAACATGTAAATTACAGGTAACGCAACATGGATTATATACATGTACTTTTGTTCTGAATTACTAAAAAAACATTTACGGTTACGGTTAGTTTAACAACAAAGTTAGGTTTGGGGTCAACATTTTGGATATGTTTGGATGCTTAAACATAGACACAACCAGTCAAATAATTTCTGTCCTAGAGACAGATCGACTGTCGAACAAGAATCACGACCAAATGCAGAACTCCCAATGTCCTAGCAAGCAGCATGCCGACTCGATGGAAATAGTGCCTGTGGTTCACAACTAACTGTCCCAAGAAATCGCAGCAACCTTGCAGCTTGTGGCACAAAAACACATTTACAAACACTAGTGTGGCTAAGATAATCTTGTGTGGCTAAGTGTAAAACTGAATGTAAATCTCTCTGTTTTTCGCCTGCCTTCTCCATATTTGGCTGAAACTAGCAGCCGTGCAATTTGGGAGAAGATCCTTCCACTACGTTCCAATCAAAACACTCTCCCTTTCAAGTGACAAGTGACAAGTTTGCTCGACCTTGCTGAAACATCGCAAGTGAACGTGGCCAAGTTTTATAGTACTTTCCCGCTGTTCTTCCCTTGTGATCAGCATTGTCAGCTGAGTGAGTGCATGTGGAAACCCCATGCTCCTGTGTAGCTCAACAGATGGACCCCGTGTCTGTGTCTGTTCTAAGGTTTCATCCCTACGGTCAAACTAGTACCCCGTATATGCAAGCAAAGAGGTGCAATATGAGACGTCACCTAATAGTCACTGCTTGGATCTGGTTTAGTAGTGCCTTCTGTTTTTAACACTCATCTGAAAGCTTTCGACCATGCAGAGAATCAAATACCACTCTTGTGTCCATTTAACTTGTTGCCTTGGTTTCTCGTGCCTGTGTGTCTTAATGTGTGGCCGGCCAAAGACGGTTATGTTATTTTTTTCAGATTGGGTTCAGGAAACAACGGATGATTTGTTTTTATAGGAAATGCACATATGCGGTTCCAACAGAGGTGTGGCTCGGATGGCGAGTCATAAAGATAATGATCTGGTGGTCAATAAAAGCACTTGAATGAATAATGAATGATTTCTCATTGTTGAGTTTCAGAGAGTTTCACAAGCCTTATGCACACGTCAGTTCATTTAGTGTGTCTGTTTGCTAATTCTCAAACATTGGTGAGTGCTGAACTTTTGTGTTCGTGTAAGCATCACAATGACAAGACACTCCAACAAATAAATGCTTCTCGTAAAACGCTGCCTTCATGTCTAAAAGCATTGCCCTGTTGTTTTGATATTAATACGGACAAACACTGTATCAAAGACATTATAATGAATCCAGACATAATTATTTTCCTAGGCTTTTTGTCTCTCTTAGCTAATATTGATTGTCCAGCACTGTGTTTGTGTTGGGTATTCCTCAGGGATGCATTCTGGGACCCCCACAATGATTCAAGAGCCTGGCTTACGCGGCCCACGAGCTTGTGTCAGACTAGGACTTCAAGTAGAGAACCTGCAGTAGCAATATTTATTGCAATGTGTATTTACAAGTTATTGTCAGTGGACACACATCCTTCATGGTTGTCTGGTTTAACAGGCAGTTTTTACTGTCTGCTATCCAACACAACAGGACATGTTTTCCCTTATGTCATTTTGTTTTCCTCTTAAAGGGACAATCACTGCTGGACAGTATTTGCGAGTTTCTTCCAACATCCCTACATGAATACACTGGAGGTGTTCCAGACATAATAATTTACCACAGCTTTATTTTTAATTATACGTTTGCTTGTTACTAGTGCTGGGTAGAAATGGTTATCCTTCAGATATACAGTTGTCTAAGCAATGTACTCAAACCCTATGTGTGTTTTTTAAATTGATCCCACTCTTATAGGTAGATGCTGCTACCTTTACAGGGCTGGACCTAGTGTTTACAGACAATTGCTGATTCAGATGATTGAAAGTCAATGTGAAATTGCTATGAATTATGGCTAGCTGACAACCAGAAAATGTATATATCCATGTATATGTCTGCAGAACAAGGTCTATTACCCATGTATATGTCTACAGAACAAGGTCTATTACCCATGTATATGTCTGAAGAACAAGTTATATTACCCATGTATATGTCTACAGAACAAGTTATATTACCCATATATATGTCTACAGAACAAGTTATATTACCCATGTATATGTCTACAGAACAAGGTATATTACCCATGTATATGTCTACAGAACAAGGTCTATTACCCATGTATATGTCTACAGAACAAGTTATATTACCCATGTATATGTCTACAGAACAAGGTATATTACCCATGTATATGTCTACAGAACAAGTTATATTACCCATGTATATGTCTACAGAACAAGTTATATTACCCATGTATATGTCTACAGAACAAGTTATATTACCCATGTATATGTCTACAGAACAAGGTCTATTACCCATGTATATGTCTACAGAACAAGGTTGCTAGGTTTGTATTGATAGCATACAACTCATCAAATTCACCCCTGATTCCTAAATACGCTGCTTGACTTGTATATTTAATCCTGTATATCTATTTCTAATCCGTTCTAATGCATTTATTCATGAGGAATTGAAGGAAGCTGGGGTTAGGTATAATATAACTGGGGTTAGGTATGATATAACTGGGGTTAGATATGATATAACTGGGGTTAGGTATGATTTAACTAGGGTTAGGTATGATAGAACTTGGGTTAGGTATGATATAACTGGGGTTAGGTATAATATAACTGGGTTAGGTATGATATAACTGGGGTTAGGTATGATATAACTGGGGTTAGGTATGATAGAACTGGGGTTAGATATGATATAACTGGGGTTAGGTATGATTTAACTAGGGTTAGGTATGATAGAACTTGGGTTAGGTATGATATAACTGGGGTTAGGTATAATATAACTGGGTTAGGTATGATATAACTGGGGTTAGGTATGATATAACTGGGGTTAGGTATGATAGAACCGGGGTTAGGTATAATATAACTGGGGTTAGGTATGATATAACTGGGGTTAGGTATGATATAACTGGGGTTAGGTATGATATAACTGGGGTTAGGTATGATAGAACCGGGGTTAGGTATGATATAACTGGGGTTAGGTATGATATAACTGGGGTTAGGTATGATAGAACCGGGGTTAGGTATAATATAACTGGTGTTAGGTATGATATAACTAACCCCAGTTCTATCATACCAATATCAGACTGGCAGGGGCACCTACCAATATCAGACTTCATATGAATTGAAAGTTATTATCTCTAATATGGCTTTATAAGTTAGTCCATATCTATGTCAACATGGCTGTAGTGTGCACAACGTGAGCAGCGTTATATAAAACACATTCAGAGTAACCTGCAACAGGTCAACCTGCATGTTTTAAAATGTTTCATGTGATCTTAGAGCTGCTTGTGACGGTGGAGTAATACCAATAAGTATGAACAATTGTAAAGTTGTGCTGCGTATTCAGCAAGCACAGCTAAACAGTGTTGCTTAGTTACCAGTTATTGGTTCGTTTAATGGGACCGGCTCTTCAGCTCTTCAGCTCCACTCCTGGCTGTGTGGTTGTACTTGACCACATTGAAAGTATCTAGGTCCTATGCATGCGTCATGGAAACAGAACAGAGTGATATCTGGTCAAGTTTTTAAACCTCGCGTTCATAATCGCAGGCTGCACTTGGTATCACTGCAAAGTTTTCTTAAAGTAGTTCAATGTTTTTATATCCCTTGCATCAATGATTTAATAGTTTTGTCTTTGAAAGTCAATCCAGTTAGTGAATTATAATATGTTGTACTGGGATCTGAAAGATTAATTACTTTCCGTCCTTTGGAAAGACACACATGGATGCTACATCATTAGCCTGGCAACATATCAGGAACTTTGACAGAAATCGAAATTTGAAGAAATCTCAGTTGATTGCTTCTCAGAACCAACAGGGATTACAAAGCGCCTTCTAAATATTGTAACCAGCTTGTCCTGTGAAAAATGGGAATTGTGTTACAGTAATCAAACAGTTTCAAATGTAAACAGCCTCTTCTTTTGTCAAACAGGAAACCAGAATACATTGAACGATCACAATGAATAAGAAGACATTGCAGTCGTAACTATTTCCGCCGTAATTGTTCTTTTTTTAGTGTAATCTCCAAACAGACGAACATAATAAAAGACCGACGTACCATCCATCCTCAGAAGGCTTTTGCGAGCAGCATCTGTCTCCCTCATCTCAACCTGCTTTGCTATGTCTGATGCTTCAGCTTGTTACAGACAGATTAGAGAGAGAGAGAGAGAGAGAGAGGTGGAGGAGGAGGAGGAGAGAGAGAGAGAGAGATGGAGGAGGAGGATGGGAGACGTACGAGTGTGTGTAAGAGAAGAGTGGAGTGCAGATTGAGAGGGAGGGAATTTGCCTGTGTGTGTGTATGTGTGTGTGTGTGTGAGAGAGAGAGAAAAGCGGAGCGCGAAGCACAGTGAGCGAGCGAGAGATACTGCTGAATCCTGGTTGGCTGGGGAACGGGTGGGGGGGGGGCTGACTCAGTGGAACGAGAGAAAAAGAGAGAGAGAGAAAGAGAGAGAATTGGAGAGTGAGAGTGAGATAGAAAGGCGGGGGGTTAGGTATGTGACAGAGATCTCTCTCCTCATCATCGGGCCAGTCTCTCTCTTCCATTGGCTCGGCGCGCTGGACCGTCAAACAGCCAACACACCACAACACCATGCCTGCCTTTGTCACTAAGGCAAGCCGCCTCCACCACCACCACCGACGCACATCCCCTCCACTTTAACCAGCCTGCGCTCAGACAGAGACCCAGAGATCCAGAGAGAGGCAAAGATCCAGGGAGAGAGGCAGAGGGACAGCCCGAGAGTGGCAGGCTGAACGAGAGGAGAAGGGACCGGCTCGTCTGAGACAGAAGCTGGACACGAGCTACGGAGCTGCAGACCGAAGAGGCTGCTGCCGTTCCTTCCTGCTGTTGCTGGAGCTCCGTGAAGAGTGGAGGCGCGGGGAGAGGGGAAGTGCTGCTGAAATAGGCAGAGAGAAGCTGGGAGAAGGAGAGAGCCAGAGGTACAACCAAGCTCTGAAATAGCTCGCCGACTCCAGCCACGTTGCGATGCTCCCGGGCTAGTTTTTTCTCACACCAGGAAGCCCCGCAAACACAAACCCTTGACTGAAGAACGAACATCAGTGCTGTGATCAGAATGACAAAGGTGATACGGACACTTGCATGACTTCTGTATAAGTTGTCTCAAACATCTAGACTTTGCTGTGTTGAATATTGGTGCATGTTTTCACTTTGAAGGACTTTGGCACAGGTTTTGCTCGTCCAACTCATCTGACTCATAGATCGAGGAATTCACTGTTGTCTTGTCTGGACTGTCTTTGCACATGGTAACACAGCAGGGGCACATTGCACCTGGGCCAGTTTTAGAGGACTTTTAGTACGGACCTGGTTAGTTCGTTGAGACTCTTGATTCTTGACTTAAATGTCACCTCGGCTGTTCGTCTGAAAGCACATGTCATGGCTTGTTATTACATCGTCATCAGCTCCACTCATCTCAGCAACGGACACTTCAGAAACATCAAGGGAGTTTTCCGTGGCCCCCTCAGCAAAAATGGGAACAAGAATTTGGTAAGTAGGCTTATTCTACAAGTTGTCCGTTTTATATTGTGCCTGTGAGAACATTGTGCCTGTGAGTACCTTGTGTCCATGAGTACCTTGTGTCCATGAGTACCTCATGCCTGTGAGTACCTCGTACCTGTGAGTACCTTGTACCCGTGAGTACCTTGTGCCCGGGAGTACTTAGTGCCTGTGAGTACCTTGTGTCCATGAGTACCTCATTCTTGTGAATACCTTGTGCCCGTGAGTACCTCATGCCCGGGAGTACTTAGTGCCTGTGAGTACCTCATTCCCGTGAGAACCTCGTGTCTGTGAGTACCTTGCGCCCGTAAGTACCTCGTGCTCGCCTACTGATCGGTGTGAAGGACGCATTCCTAAAACTCAATCGTAAGTTTGTTTGGCAAAATGACGAGCTTATCGTTTTCGTTTCGACGTTCCATCCCGACAGTGACAGATCTTTAACAGAGTAAGTGAAATGTCACAGATGGGTACAATCTGACCAGGGACCACGTCCAGATTCCTACCAGAAGGACGATGAGGATGCCTCTAATCTCTCTACATGAAGTGATGTCATGGGATTTATTCCTTAATCATCCCTTTAGCAAAGCTGGATGTTTAATATGATGCAAACTAATCCTCCTGTTTGCCCAACAAGAATGGGATTCTAGAATACACACACACACCAATTCTAAACTCTACAGTTGAGAAACTTGAAATCTAGGACAGTTCGTTGGGGGGATTTGGGGTTTGGGGTGGCAGGGGAAAAGATGTAACGTGTGTCTTGAGACGCTACTGGAGAGATTTCCTAGCAATGAATTATGTAAACAGAAGTGTGATCTCCACTGTTTGACATCGAGATCATCGCCCACACGATCCGTGATGCTACCCTGATTACTCACTGTACACACACTTGTCTAATTCTAAAGCAAACAGTTTAAAAGGGGGAAGCGGCTCGGCATTCCAGTGCCTGCGAATATGATAACGGCGCGGATTAGTGCTCATCATATGTACCCCTTTAACACCTCCTTCGCCTCCACATCACTGGGGGAGAACAGCGTTCAAATGACAGCCTACTCTGCCTCTTTAAAGAATCGGAAATGGTTGAGGAGGAAATATTGAAGTGCTGTTAATTCTGCCTCTAACACTGAACCACGCCGGCACTCCCGCCTCCTGCGTTGTCAGAGATCGGCAAATATTATGCTTTCAGAATAAGAGACGTAAACGTATCAAAATGTACGGACCACTTTTGCTGAATACTCATGTCAGACTGAGTTGTATTTGGTTATCGAGGACCTTCACTAATTAGAGCAACATTCACAGAGTGAAAACAACAACGAAGTCAAAAATTAAATGTAAATAAGTGTCGCTTGCTACTATATATCCAGAAATACACGGTAAAAAGAAACATTTGCAAAAGATGCCTGAACATATTTATCTACAATGCTCATGACACATTTAAATTAGGACTGTTTGAAAGTACATAGATGTTACGTACATTTAAATGTTATTCAGGAGGAACAAATACGAACATCAAAACAACACAGTCGTAGTCTTTGTAAGAATAACACAGCGGGAGCATTTATTGGCACAGACTGTGAAGTCGGCACAGCAGCAGCAACAGATTGTTAGATGACAACTGGACAGGATGGAGCTCCTCTCCTCTCTCCTCTCTCCCCTGTCTCTCTCCTCTCTCCCCTGTCTCTCCCCTGTCTCTCCCCTGTCTCTCTCCACTGTCTCTCTCCTCTCTCCCCTGTCTCTCTCCTCTCTACCCTGTCTCTCTCCTCTCTCCCCTGTCTCTCTCCTCTCTCCCCTGTCTCTCTCCTCTCTCCCCTGTCTCTCCCCTGTCTCTCTCCGCTGTCTCTCTCCTCTCTCCCCTGTCTCTCTCCTCTCTACCCTGTCTCTCTCCTCTCTCCCCTGTCTCTCTCCTCTCTCCCCTGTCTCTCCCCTGTCTCTCTCCGCTGTCTCTCTCCTCTCTCCCCTGTCTCTCTCCTCTCTACCCTGTCTCTCTCCTCTCTCCCCTGTCTCTCTCCTCTCTCCCCTGTCTCTCTCCACTGTCTCTCTCCTCTCTCCCCTGTCTCTCTCCTCTCTCCACTGTCTCTCTCCTCTCTCCCCTGTCTCTCTCCTCTCTCCCTCTCTCTCCCCTGTCTCTCTCCTCTCTCTCTCCTCTCTCCCTCTCTCTCCTCTCCCCTCTCTCTCTCCTCTCTCTCCTCTCCCCTGTTTCTCTCCTCTCTACCCTGTCTCTCTCCTCTCTGCCCTGTCTCTCCCCTGTCTCTCTCTGCTGTCTCTCTCCTCTCTCCCCTGTCTCTCTCCTCTCTACCCTGTCTCTCTCCTCTCTCCCCTGTCTCTCTCCTCTGTCTCTCTCCTCTGTCCCCTGTCTCTCTCCACTGTCTCTCTCCCCTGTCTCTCTCCTCTCTCCCCTGTCTCTCTCCTCTCTCCACTGTCTCTCTCCTCTCTCCCCTGTCTCTCTCCTCTCTCTCTCTCTCCTCTCCCCTGTCTCTCTCCTCTCTACCCTGTCTCTCTCCTCTCTCCCCTGTCTCTCTCCTCTCTCCCCTGTCTCTCTCCTCTCTCCCCTATGCCCTCTCCTCTCCCCCTGTCCCTCTCCTGTCTCTCTCCCCTGTCTCTCTCCTCTCTAACTGGGGCTGAATTCTCTGGACCATTACCCCGGGCCACACACACGACCCACCCCTCGCTGCTATCGCTTTGCTCCATCGTTCACTGCCGGGAGACCCGATATCATCTGGAGTTACTGAGGACAGTGGGCGGAGAGGGGGGGGGGAGGTGGTCGACCGAGGTGTCCCCTCCTGCCAGTACGCGCTCCAACACACAGACACACACAGGGAGTAAATACACTCCATCTCTCTCTCTCCATCCTGCTATTTCTCATTCCCCAGTCTCTTGTTCTCTTTCTATCTCCGTCTTTTCCTGTATCTTCTTTATTATCCTCTCTCTTTTCTCTCTCTCATCTCACTCTCTCTCTCCCCTCTCTCTCTTTTCTCTCTCTCTCACCTCACTCTCTGTCTCCCCCTCTCTTTCTGCATCTCCCTCCAGCCACCCATGCCACTGCCAACAAGCCCCCATGCTCTCCCTCCCTCCCTCCCTCCCTCCCTCCCTGCCTGCCTGCTACAGCTGCTGTAAATCTGCTGCTGTGGACTCCAGAGCATACTCTACAACCATACCCAGATACACTGCACAGGAATGAATGTAACGCTTTGTAAGAGCCTCGCTTATCCTTCTGTTGGTGTGGCGCCATCTGGCTTTGCACCGCACACAGAGAGCACGGCGGAGGGAGACCATATTCCCGTCCAAAAATGTGCAGCCGCACAACATTTTGTTCTAGCGGCAGGCTTGGAGAGAACCAGCGATGGCATTTGGAGAGAGTGGGGCGGTGGGGGGGGGCAAAGGATGGAGGCTTCCTCAGCATATAGCCTGGCAAGGGACCTAGAGCACACGTGGACGATCGGGTGGGTAGAGAGAGTGATGGAGGAAGATGAGGAGGAAGAGAGAGAGAAAGGCAGGCACAGAGAGATGGAAGGGTTGTGGCGTGTGCGTGTGAGTGAGTGCGTTTGTGCGTGTGTGCGCGTGTGTGTGTGCATTTGTGCGTGTGTGCGTGTGTGTGTGCGTGTGTGCGCATGTGTATGCGTGTGAGTGTGTGTGCGTGCGTGTGGGGGGGTGATCCATCCCTGTTCCACTGTGGACTCGGTGCCGTCGCCGTGGTAATGGAGAGCCACTCAGATGGAGCCAGAGAACTGTAATTAGAGGCACTTACTACGCGAGACACCACTGGATTGCTGTTAAACCCGCCCCGCTCTGTACATCAGCGCGCATCACAAGGCACAGTGCAGAACCCAGGAATAATCACCACTACATTAGATACAAACAATGCAGGAGGACGACTCAGTGAAGGTTCAAGTAGCCCAGGTTAAATCACTTCCGCTGGTATTTCGTTCCTCTGCCGAAGTCTCTGAAATGTGATATTGTGATATCAAGGGGCTCGTTGTTGCGGCTTCGGAGTCTTAGCTTAAATCTCGTGTCGTGGAAAAATAAAAAGGCCAGATTCGGATCGGCGACGCCCTGAAAGCGGAGGGGTCATCGATTCTGGAATTTTGGAGTTGCTGTTATTTAATCGTTGTATTTTCAGTGACTTGTAAGTGAGACAAGGATAAAATGGTCCTGTTGTTTTTTTGTTCTAGTTTTTCATGAGATAACGGGCCCACGTGCCAAACATTAGATCATACGTTATACGATTCGTTATACGATACGTTATACGATACGTTATACGATACGTTATACGATCACAGCTATGTTTGGCCTCTTTACTAATTATAGAGCTCAGGTGTTCAGCCCCACTCATCACTCACAGGTGAATATAGTCCATCTTATAGCCATGCAACCTAAATAGACACATATTGATAGAACGGTAGGTCGTACTGATAAGCTCCGTGACTTTAAACGTGAACAACGTCGTCAGATGCCGCCTTCGCCACTTTGTGAGTTTTCTGCCCGACCAGATCTGCCAGGATCAACAGTAAAGGCTATAGCTGTGATGTGCAAATGGTAGACCAAATAAACACACACAGACTGGGACAGCCGAGTGCTAGAGAGCAAAACATGAGTCTATACCCGTCTCTCATCTGATGCATCGGTCCCATGGTTACCCGGAGATCCTGCCTGCCTCTGGAAGCAGCTTCAGCACCAGAGCTGGATGTCAGCAGCTAAACTGGGTTCCCCGTGGCCGTGCAGCTGTACCCAAGCCTCACATCAACATGCACAACGCCTTCTCCAATTTAAGGCCTGTGGTTTTGGAACGTTTGTCCAAGAAACTCATACAGGTGTGCTGGTCGGGTGTCCACATACTTTTGACAGTATAGCGTATCTTATCTAAATTTTCTTAATAAGCAGACAGTCAAATTGTTTCAGTTTCCGGAACGCACCTTATTTTCCGTGCACCTCTTCTCTTTGATCGGTGTCTTTATAAGCTCAGACTAACCTATAACAGGTTTTAGATGGGGAGTGGACATTTCTCTATGGGTTACTTGTTCTAGATGCTTCTTGGCTGAATATTATGTTACATGTTTACATAAATTACACACCAACATATGTGACATAGATAGTTCACAGTTAGCAAATGAACCCAGTTCAGGCGATATCCGTCTCAGAATGAGAAGAGCCTTTGTCTAAGATGTCTATGGTGGATCTAACAGACTTACTGTACGTATTTACTTAGGACTGTACAATCAGCGATCACATTTTAACAAGCACCGTTTTTAATAACAACATGCAACTGACAAAGTGTTGTTCCAGGTTTTTTCATACCAATTATCTCTTGGGTGAGAGAAAGAGAAAACAAAGGAGAAAAAACGATGGGAATTAATGAAAAAAGAGAGAATGAAAGAGACAAAAAAGTCACAAGGAACCAGAACTGAGAACAAGACAATGACAGTTGTTGCGTTTTATGACCTCTTAGTTGTTTTACATAACCACTACATTACCATATTAAACCATCACTAGGACATTACCACCACATTACCATATTACACCATCACTAGGACATTACCATATTAAACCATCACTAGGACATTACCACCACATTACCATATTACACCATCACTAGGACATTACCATATTACACCATCACTAGGACATTACCACTACATTACCATATTAAACCATCACTAGGACATTACCACCACATTACCATATTACACCATCACTAGGACATTACCACCACATTACCATATTACACCATCACTAGGACATTACCATATTACACCATCACTAGGACATTACCACTACATTACCATATTAAACCATCACTAGGACATTACCATATTAAACCATCACTAGGACATTACCACCACATTACCATATTACACCATCACTAGGACATTACCATATTAAACCATCACTAGGACATTACCACCACATTACCATATTACACCATCACTAGGACATTACCATATTAAACCATCACTAGGACATTACCACCACATTACCATATTACACCATCACTAGGACATTACCATATTACACCATCACTAGGACATTACCACTACATTACCATATTAAACCATCACTAGGACATTACCACCACATTACCATATTACACCATCACTAGGACATTACCACCACATTACCATATTACACCATCACTAGGACATTACCATATTAAACCATCACTAGGACATTACCACCACATTACCATATTACACCATCACTAGGACATTACCACCACATTACCATATTACACCATCACTAGGACATTACCATATTAAACCATCACTAGGACATGACCACCACATTACCATATTACACCATCACTAGGACATTACCATATTAAACCATCACTAGGACATTACCACCACATTACCATATTACACCATCACTAGGACATTACCATATTACACCATCACTAGGACATTACCACTACATTACCATATTAAACCATCACTAGGACATTACCACCACATTACCATATTACACCATCACTAGGACATTACCACCACATTACCATATTACACCATCACTAGGACATTACCATATTACACCATCACTAGGACATTACCACTACATTACCATATTAAACCATCACTAGGACATTACCACCACATTACCATATTACACCATCACTAGGACATTACCATATTACACCATCACTAGGACATTACCACTACATTACCATATTAAACCATCACTAGGACATTACCACCACATTACCATATTACACCATCACTAGGACATTACCATATTAAACCATCACTAGGACATTACCATATTACACCATCACTAGGACATTACCATATTAAACCATCACTAGGACATTACCATATTACACCATCACTAGGACATTACCACTACATTACCATATTACACCATCACTAGGACATTACCATATTACACCATCACTAGGACATTACCATATTACACCATCACTAGGACATTACCACTGCATTACCATATTATACCATCACTAGGACATTACCATATTACACCATCACTAGCACATTACCACTACATTACCATATTACACCATCACTAGGACATTACCATCACATTACCATAATACACCATCACTAGGACATTACCATATTAAACCATCACTAGGACATTACCATATTACACCATCACTAGGACATTACCATATTACACCATCACTAGGACATTACCATATTACACCATCACTAGGACATTACCTTATTAAACCATCACTAGGACATTACCATATTACACCATCACTAGGACATTACCATATTACACCATCACTAGGTCATTACCATATTAAACCATCACTAGGACATTACCACTGCATTACCATATTACACCATCACTAGGACATTACCATATTAAACCATCACTAGGACATTACCACTAAATTACCATATTACACCATCACTAGGACATTACCATATTACACCATCACTAGGACATTACCACCACATTACCATATTACATCATCACTAGGACATTACCACCACATTACCATTTTACCCCATCACTAGGACATTACCAATACATTACCATATTACACCATCACTAGGACATTACCACTACATTACCACTACATTTCCATATTACTCATCTATACACAATATAACCACTACATTATTACGACTACATTACCATATCGCTCATCTTAACACCACCATATTAGAACATTACAACATATTATATGACACCATACTTCTTAATCACTACACAACTAGAATTCCACATTAATCATCACTACTCTGCTACAATAGAACATTACCTGTATGTTAACACCTTACCAAAAACAAATTAAATATTACACATTTTAATTTGCACATTACCTCCACATTAGAGCATTACTACATTGAGAGATCAATAGATTACTTTATCACTTCATGACTTTATTACTCCGTCGCTACATTAGACACAACTGCAGTATTACTCTAACACTACTAGCACTGGAGTTCTTCATCGCTTCATTATTGTGTCATTCCATTGTGACATCACTTCATTACTGTACTCAGTCATATTTACTTTGCTTCATTACAGCAAGACTCATTGCGATTTACTTTATCTTCTAATTGGTGTATTACTCATCACTACAAAATGTAATCTCTTAACTATTGTATTACTCATCACTACAAAATGTAATCTCTTAACTATTGTATTACTCATCACTACAAAATGTCATCTCTTAACTATTGTATTACTCATCACTACATTAAGAAGTCACTTACCAGGTTACTACATAACTCCATATTGCTATATTTACGTTTTTATGCCCACATCATGTTGCTCTGCACGGACTCCGCTGTAAAACTGACAGTTTTATCTGAAGCTTGTGAAGCTGTGCAGTTGATGGCAGGGGCGTTAGAGTCTGCTGCCGGTGTTAAAGACTGTGAAGTACAGAGAGAGAGAGAGACCTCTGAAGATATGCTCCCTGGAGATGTAGGCTTTGTTCCCAAGACGGCAGCGACGCTGCAATGATCTCAAAGTGTTGTGAGAGACATTTGATTTCCGTCCAAAACGGCAGATCTACCGCTTACAAACAGAAGACTAAAACAGTTGGACATCTTTTAGATCAGCCGTAATTTAATGAATGGTTCTCCTTAGATGTGACTGAGAACAGAGACTTGTTGTTAATTCCTTTACTTCTTTCAAACCTAACCCTATCTGAAATAAACAGGTTATTTGGATTTTTAACAAACGCTATTTGGCTGTTTAATGAACGGGTACAATTTGAAAACCACCCTTGAAGCCTCAAGGGTTCCACCTGGAACCAATGATGTTCAACTTGGATTTAAAAGGGTTTTACCAGCAACCCAGTAACCTTATCCAAACTGATTATATAGTACAGATGTATTTCCTAACAGTTGGTCAGAACACAGGCCCTTACAGCGGCTTAACAGAGTGTGCGTTTCTCATTGCCACAGTCTATTCTGCGGCACTCATTACGCTGGATACGGGCAGCACACATTTGACAGTAGCATGAAACACAGCCGTGTACCGGGGAGAATAGAAACTAATTTGGCTTAAAATGGCTATAGTAGTCTACCCTTCACAAATAAATATCTTGTCCCCTGTTGCTGGCCTTACAATGTTTAATCGGTTTAATCACTTTGATTTTCAATTGTTTTCCATTTAAAGTCTGACAAGGTTTGTGGTGAAAGGTAAATGGAGAATTTGACAGATGACACAGGCTTTCTCAATTACCTCAAGCACCTGAAGCATTCTTGCAATATCTCTGGCAGTTTATTACCCCTTAACCCAGCGTACTGTAGCAGGTGATAAAAACAAAGGCCTTGTCCCCACATCGTTTTTTTTGCAGGGAGAAAGGAAGCCAAATTGAAGAATTTGTAGCCACAGAAACCGGAAAACATCTAGATGCCGTCCTCGTCGCTGCAGGTTATTCCCTCCAAATCCAAATGGATTATAGCAAATTTAACAATAGAAAGACCATACAAGCAATAGAAATACTCTGTCACTGTGACAAAAATAATGAACCTGTTTGAACCAAACTGCAGGCTCATATAGTACTTAATTTATATACGCTCCATGTCGGGCCGAACCTGAACAGTGGCGTGTGTGTGTGTGTGTTTGTGTGTGTGAGTTATATTATTCAATCTTTTTCTTTTGCTGTCCTCTCTCTCTTTTAGGGCTGTTGTGAAAAATGCATATGTCAGGTGGTTATATGTCAGGTGGTTATATGTCAGGTGGTTATATGTCAGGTATGTCATGTGGTTATATGTCATGTGATTATATTTCAGGTGGTTATGTGTCAGGTGGTTATATGTCAGGTGGTTATATGTCAGGTGGTTATATGTCAGGTGGTTATATGTCAGGTGCTTATATGTCAGGTGGTTATATGTCAGGTGGTTATATGTCAGGTGGTTATATGTCAGATGGAAATATGTCAGGTGGTTATATGTCAGGTGGTTATATGTCAGGCGGTTATAAGTCAGGTGCTTATATGTCATGTGGTTATATTTCAGGTGGTTATGTGTCAGGTGGTTATATGTCAGATGGAAATATGTCAGGTGGTTATATGTCAGGTGGTTATATGTCAGGTGGTTATATGTCAGGTGGTTATATGTCAGGTGGTTATATGTCATGTGGTTATATTTCAGGTGGTAATGTGTCAGGTGGTTATATGTCAGGTGGTTATATGTCAGGTGGTTATATGCCAGATGGAAATATGTCAGGTGGTTATATGTCAGGTGGTTATATGTCAGGTTGTTATATGTCAGATGGAAATATGTCAGGTGGTTATATGTCAGGTGGTTATATGTCAGGTGGTTATATGTCATGTGGTTATGTGTCAGGTTGTTGGGTGTCAGGTTGTTGGGTGTCAGGTGGTTATGTGTCAGGTGGTTATATGTCAGGTGGTTAAATGTCATGTGGTTATATGTCATGTGGTTATATGTCAGGTGGTTATATGTCAGGTGGTTATATGTCAGGTGGTTATATGTCAGGTGGTTATATGTCAGGTGGTTATATGTCAGGTGGTTATATGTCAGGTGGTTATATGTCAGGTGGTTATGTGTCAGGTGGTTATATGTCAGGTGCTTATATGTCAGGTTGTTATGTGTCAGGTTGTTATATGTCAGGTGCTTATATGTCAGGTGGTTATATGTCAGGTGGTTATATGTCAGGTGGTTATATGTCAGGTGGTTATGTGTCAGGTGGTTATATGTCATGTGGTCATATGTCATGTCTAGTAAAGTTATGTCTAGTGATGTTATATTATGTCTAAATATGTGACGTTATGTCTAGTGATGTTATATTATGTCTAAATATGTGACGTTATGTCTAGTGATGTTATATTATGTCTAAATATGTGACGTTATGTCTAAATATGTGATGTTATGTCTAGTGGTGTTCTATTATGTATAGTGATGTTATAATATGTCTAAATATGTGACGGTATGTCTAGTGATGTTATATTATGTCTTAATGTGTGACGTTATGTCTAGTGATGTTATATTATGTCTAAATATGTGACGTTATGTCTAGTGTTGTAATATTATGTCTAAACATGTGATGTTATGTCTAGTGTTGTAATGTTTACTGATTGGCGCAGAACATCCACATGAAATTGTTCCCTTGCCGACAATCAGAGGAATGCTAGCTTCATCGGCCCTCTGTTTGGGACAGGTGTTGACTAATTGGTGTGACAGCCTTGATTAATCTACCAAGCCCTGTGAGGGTTCTGGCTCAGCTGAGCTCTCTGCACAGGTGTGGAAGTAACGCTGCAGATCTTTTCTTGTAGCAGATCGACAAACAACTCTGCATTATAAAACTCAGGAGTTACGAGTCTCGCGGTAAACTGAGTTGTTCATCAGTTAGTTGTCCTGTTCACACACTCATGATTTCTCTGGACGAAGTCACCACATGTACTCAAAGCTGGAAGGAAGGTGTGGATGTGTATTTTTTTATGGAGGGGGGGGGGTGATAGGGTAAATTGGTTGGCACAGCTCAGTTGTTGTACAGATGCCCGGTATTCAGCCATTGTGACCCCCACCTGGAGACACACCCAACAAGCTGTACCCCTTCACTGAATTGGCATTAGCGTTTCTGATTAAATGTCTCGCTGTAATTTGACAATCTTTTGATGGAATCCAGTTGGCTGGAATCCGTTTTTCTGCATTCGTTTTATTTCTCAGACGCTCTCTGGTCCCTCGATACACGGGGTCAATTCTGTACCTGAAAGGCGATGGAGTGCCAGATGTCGGCCTCAACCAATAGCGTCGCCAACGATCGGCACTTCCTTCCTTCTGTGCATTGAGTGACAAATCCTCTGTGACCTCTGCAGCACACTGCCTCAACACCAAAGCCCCAGAAGGCCAATATGCAGCGTTTAGCTTCAATAATGCAGTGAAAATGCAAAATGGCTGAAGTCAAAACACGCTACAATGTGAAAGGCTGTGATATTGTTTTCTAGAGAGAAAGTCTGATTTGATTTTGTTTTAAATATTGTAATTTAGTACAACTTGAATAGCTTCCAGTTGCTCTGGCAAAATCAACAAACGTTCCTGATGATGTTGATTCACACACAAATGAGGAAGAGGATGAGAAGAACAGGAGGACACAGGAGAGAAAAAAATAGAGAGGACACAAACGATCCGTCCGTTTAACTGATATCTCCCATTTTCCATGGGTTTCTCATGCCTGCTTTTCTGCTCTTAGCCAGAGCCACTCTCAGCTTGACAGACAGTTTTAAGTCCAAGTGCCTGTCAAGTGTTTCTGCAACTCCTCTGAACGATATTTTAATGTGAAAGTGCCCATCTAATATCACCACGGCTTCCGTTACCGTGGACGCGCCCTCGAAACAGACACAAAGTTTCAAAGTCTGAAGCTTTTCCTACTAGACATTTTGACAGATTGATAAAGTGTGAGTTAATGTAAAGTTTCACCTTCAGAAACATCTTCTCGCCTCCACTGAAATAAACAGTTATTTCCCGAACTGCGCTGTTTATTTGTCGTGACAAGTGGAATGAAAATCATATGGCCTGGTACGTGAAACGTGTGTTCATGGAACTGCTGCAGATTGTGAACGATAGATGGTAATTATATAGTTGACAGCTGTTGTGATGGTTGATGGATGGATTGTGGTGTGTGTGTGTTTGTGTGTGTGTGTGTTTGTGTGTGTGTGTGTGTGTGTGTGTGTTTGCGTGGTCGTGTTTTTGTTACCCAGCGTCCTCTCAAAGTGAAAGAGAAATCGGTGACAGCTTCAAAAAAGCAATTGTTAACACTTTTATATTTATCATCCGCTCGTGTTCTCGGATTCCACCTTAAGCTTCGCATTGAAGTCAACAATTTCAGGTTTTTCACATCAGCCTCTAAATGTGATCAGCCTTCTCAATGGTTGACAGCTGCTTTAAAAATACGTATTTTTATAAGGATACAATGAAGCTTGTTTGAATGTGGCAAGCTGTGCCCCGTGGTAGCCTCACCCAGAGAGGTTGCAGTCTAAACGTCTAGGAAGCACTTAATTATTCACATGTCATTGTTGCCCATCCTGCCAAAATGGATTCAGTCGCCTCTTCTGTCCCCTGGCGTTTCTCCTGGCGTTTAGAGGTCACCATCAGTCCACAATTACAAAGATTTAATGTCCCAAATTACTCGCTGTCACTGTTTGTCATTCTTTCCATTTATTTATTCTTTATTTCTAATCTTTATTTTTGTCGTTTTAACACAGGCTTCATGTCAGCACGGTTCCTGTCAGAGGAAATGCATTAGATTGAGGTTGTAGCTCAGGCAGTGATGAATACCCTATATCAGTGCTTAATGCTAAGTGTTTGGTGAGGCGCGGAGCGATATCCCAATCAGGAAAAATAATCAGGAATAAGAATCAGGAATCAGGAATAAGAATCAGGAATAAGAATCAGAATTTGAATCCGGAATCAGAATTTGAATCGGGAATCAGAATTTGAATCCGGAATCAGAATTTGAATCCGGAATCTGAATTTGAATCAGGAATCAGAATTATAATTAATTAATTAATATATAGTTAATAGTACTTAATAGTATATGTAGTTCATAGTAGTTAATAGTATATGTAGTTAATAGTATATGTAGTTAATAGTATATGTAGTTAATAGTACTTAATAGTATATGTAGTTAATAGTATGTGTAGTTAATAGTATGTGTAGTTAATAGTATATGTAGTTAATAGTATATGTAGTTAATAGTATATGTAGTTAATAGTACTTAATAGTATATGTAGTTAATAGTATATGTAGTTAATATTATATGTAGTTAATAGTATATATAGTTAATAGTATATGTAGTTAATAGTATATGTAGTTAATAGTATATGTAGTTAATATTATATGTAGTTAATAGTATATATAGTTAATAGTATATGTAGTTAATAGTATATGTAGTTAATAGCATATATAGTTAATAGTATATGTAGTTAATATTATATGTAGTTAATAGTATATGTAGTTAATAGCATATATAGTTAATAGTATATGTAGTTAATAGTATATGTAGTTAATATTATATATAGTTAATAGTATATGTAGTTAATATTATATGTAGTTAATATTATATGTAGTTAATATTATATGTAGTTAATATTATATGTAGTTAATATTATATGTAGTTAATATTATATGTAGTTAATATTATATGTAGTTAATAGTCTATGTAGTTAAGAGTGTGTCAGTGACATTATTAGCACAGTAACCAGGCATTAGTCTATTAAATTGCTGTAGATTTTCATATCAAAGACTTAATTAAACAATGGAGAAATTGCTCGCTTCGATCAATTCCTCTCACCGCTAGAACATTCACAGTAGCGTTGTACAGAACTTGAAAATATGCTCAGATCTTTTGAAAACAAAATGTATATATTTGTTTGGAATAAGTTGTTACCCTAGACTTATTTGAAGTGAGCTTGTTTAATTTTGATAATTTTGATAGGCTGTTCAGTACGAACCATCAAGCTTTTCCAAACCCTAAGCTGTTGTAGTGGCTATATAACAAGCACCTGTTGTCGTAACAACAAGTACCAGGCTGTCAGGTTAATGTGAGTCTGAAAATATTCCTATATATGAATAACACAACTATTGTTAGTAACTAAGCAAATCTGTTGACTCCTGACCTGCAGAGAGGCTGCTCCCATATTCTTTAGATAGCAGAAAGCCTTAGGTGGTTCCTCTTTAGATTATTTGAAGTGAATGTGATTGCAGCAATTTCACGCCAAAGTGACTCTGTGCCTTAAAGCACAAGTGTTTTTTTATACATATAATCTGGGTAGGGATACAGAAAGTGAGAGACTTAGAGAGACTGAGAGAGAGACTGAGAAAGTCTGAGAGAGAGACTGAGAAAGAGACTGGGAGAGAGTGAGAGAGACTGAGAGAGACTGGGAGAGAGTGAGAGATACTGTGAGAGACTGAGAGAGAGAGTGAGAGAGACTGAGAGAGACTGGGAGAGAGACTGAGAGAGACTGGGAGAGAGTGAGAGAGACTGAGAGAGAGATTGAGAGAGAGACTGGGAGAGAGTGAGAGAGACTGAGAGAGAGTGAGAGAGACTGAGAGAGACTGGGAGAGAGTGAGAGAGACTGCGAGAGACTGGGAGAGACTGAGAGAGAGTGAGAGAGACTGAGAGAGACTGGGAGAGAGACTGAGAGAGACTGAGAGAGACTGAGAGAGACTGAGAGAGACTGGGAGAGACTGAGAGAGAGACTGAGAGAGAGTGAGAGAGACTGCGAGAGACTGGGAGAGAGACTGAGAGAGACTGGGAGAGAGTGAGAGAGACTGCGAGAGACTGGGAGAGACTGAGAGAGAGACTGAGAGAGAGTGAGAGAGACTGAGAGAGACTGGGAGAGAGTGAGAGAGACTGGGAGAGAGTGAGAGAGACTGAGAGAGACTGAGAGAGACTGGGAGAGAGTGAGAGAGACTGAGAGAGACTGAGAGAGACTGAGAGAGACTGGGAGAGAGTGAGAGAGACTGAGAGAGAGACGAGAGAGAGTGAGAGAGACTGAGAGAGACTGGGAGAGAGTGAGAGAGACTGAGAGAGAGACTGAGAGACTGGGAGAGACTGAGAGAGAAATAGAGACTACTAGAGAGTGAGATAAAAATGTTTACCAAATACTGAGCATTCTTTGTATGTATGATGTCTTGGGTTCAATCCCCAGCTTCTCCCCAGGTCGCCCTTGCAAAAGAGAATTTGTTCTCAATGGGCCTATCTGGTTAAATAAAAGTTAAATAACACTTTATAAATTAACTGTTGGCAACTATTTACAATGATCTGTTCTTGTTATTGCCTCTATAGGCTGTTATCTGTCAAACAGCACAGTGAATGGTGGAACCAGGTTACTGCTTACCTATGGTCTCTGATGTCTCCATGACATATGTTTAGTGTTTGCCTAAAGGTAGAGGGAGTGAGATGGAGCGTAGAGGAGAGCAACATATAGAGTGAGGTGGAAGAGATGGAGGGGGAGAGAGAGAGGGAGAGAGAGGGGGAGAGAGTGAGATGGAGCGTAGAAGAGAGCAACATATAGAGTGAGGTGGAAGTCAGACAGAAGAAAAGGGAGAGTTAGATTGAGGGAGAGAGAGAAAGAGAAAAAGGGTAGAGGGGGAGAAAAAGAGAGGGAGAGACTGGCAGAGGTGTAGAAAGATAAAGGGTTAAAGTGAAAGAAGTGGAGAAAGAGTGGGAGAGAGACAGAGAGCTGTGTACGGTGGTCATATTTGCCTGTTTCCATCTGGAGAAATCACAGAGTGTGGAGCTTGTTGAAAGCCTCTTAGTGACTGGAGAGCCAGGCAGAGGATGGGTGGTGATTGGGCTCAGCTGGCATCCTGAGGAACAGGCAGGGAAGGAGATCTGGGAGTCCACGGGTGAAAGGAAAGGACCTCGCAAAGCCATGACGCCAACTGTATCCCGAAAGAGCAGCGGCGTGTTCAGGCAGTGTCACTATCAGCCTCCCTCGTGACCTTCGTGAAGCACATTTCGTTCACGTTTGTCGGCACAATGTGCGCTTTAAAACGTGCATAGCATGCTCTCTGTCAATGACTGAAATCAGCCATACAAGTGGCACTCGGTTCCCATTATGGCGTGTTGCATTTGACAAAAGGCTTCTGGGACTAGAATGCCTCGATGTAATCTCTATTTACACCAGGAGGAATGACAGCCACCTCCCGTTGACTGTTCAATGTCAACCGTGATGCAGTCAGCCTCCTTCACAGAACAGCAGGATCCACTGTTACCATCAGTGGGGAGCGTTCCGCTTTCACTGCACTCTGCACTCTCTGTGGGGAGCCAGATTATTTTTGGTACATTTTTGATAGTGAGTGTTGAGCTTGTTTAGCGTTTAACTGCACTGATCACAATTCCTGAGAGGATTAAGGTCCTGAATCAATTTGTTCATTCTGCCGTCTAACTAAATTGTGATCTCCAGTGTCAATTGTTCAATGTCAACTAGAAATGTTCATGTCCAACACACTAATCACCTGCTCGCAATAGTCTGCTGTAAAACCAGGGTTTGCTTGGAATTCCAGCCTCCAAACTAGCTTAATTTTGCATTGTATTTCCACTGCATTCTTCTTTCATCATATTTTCACTGCATTCATCTTCCATATATTTTCACTGCATTCATCTTCCATATATTTTCACTGCATTCATCTTCCATGTATTTCCACTGCATTCATCTTCCATGTATTTCCACTGTATCCATCTTCCATATATTTTTTCACTGCATTCATCTTCCATATATATTTCACTGCATTCAACTTCCATGTATTTCCACTGCATTCATCTTCCATTGTATTTCCACTCTATTCATCTTCCATGTATTTCCACTGCATTCATCTTCCATATATTTTCACTGCATTAATCTTCCATGTATTTCCACTGCATTCATCTTCCATGTATTTCCACTGTATCCATCTTCCATATATTTTTTCACTGCATTCATCTTCCATGTATTTTCACTGCATTCATCTTCCATATATTTTCACTGCATTCATCTTCCATGTATTTCCACTGCATTCATCTTCCATGTATTTCCACTGTATCCATCTTCCATATATTTTTTCACTGCATTCATCTTCCATGTATTTCCACTGCATTCATCTTCCATATATTTTCACTGCATTAATCTTCCATGTATTTCCACTGCATTCATCTTCCATATATTTTCACTGCATTCATCTTCCATATATTTTTTCACTGCATTCATCTTCCATGTATTTCCACTGCATTCATCTTCCATATATTTTCACTGCATTCATCTTCCATGTATTTCCACTGCATTCATCTTCCATATATTTCCACTGCATTCATCTTCCATGTATTTCCACTGCATTCATCTTCCATGTATTTCCACTGCATTCATCTTCCATTAATTTCCACTGCATTCATCTTCCATATATATACAATGCATTCATCTTCTATGTATTTCCACTGCATTCATCTTCCATGTATTTCCACTGCATTCATCTTCTATGTATTTCCACTGCATTCATCTTCCATATATTTTCACTGCATTCATCTTCCATGTATTTCCACTGCATTCATCTTCCATTGTATTTCCACTCTATTCATCTTCCATATATTTCCACTGCATTCATCTTCCATATATTTTCACTGCATTCATCTTCCATGTATTTCCACTGCATTCATCTTCCATGTATTTCCACTGCATTCATCTTCCATATATTTCCACTGCATTCATCTTCCATATATTTCCACTGCATTCATCTTCCATATATTTCCACTGTGTCCATCTTCCATGTATTTCCATGTATTTCCATTGTTTCACCATTTGAGTTTCCATGTGCCTCACCATATCCACTGCTTCCTCTCTGACCCTCCTAATGTTCCCTACCCAAGTGTCAGTCAGTTCTCACTACAGTGATATCGTTTGGACTCTCTGTAGCCCCTATTCATCCCTCCGTTAGACCCGATGATTTCAGACTCCAGTCCTGGGTCCGGCCTACCATGATGATGGCCTTCCATTCAGGCAGCTGTTCTGCGAATCACTGGGTGACTCCCCGCGTTATAGAATCAATTTTTAGACTTTAATTTTGAGAAGAAAAATAAAATGTTTTTTTTTTCAGACTGTCCAAGTGATGTCACAACAGTAGTGTCCAACTAGGACTTGATTGGGGAGGGCTTAGGGACTTATAAGAGGAGGGCCAATAAGAGTTTACGGTGGAAAATGTGAGGGTGAATAGATTTAGCACAAATAGCTCAATAATAGAAGGTGACCTGAGAGGTATGGATCAAGGCATGAGCTTCTTGCAAGCCAGTGCTCTCGATCAACAATAACTGTTTTGATCTCTTGAGATCCTCTCTAGATCCCGTAAGTCGGAATGCAAACACGCTCAGGATACTGTTCCAAGTGGAAGGGTTTTAGGGATTTAGCTTTGCTGAAGATGTGTGCCGAACTGTTTCTGTGTAATCTGTCATCGTTTCACATGCATTTTGATCTGTATCACGGCAGTCAAATGCATCGCTTATAGCCTAGAGATTAGCATTTCAGATGAAGGTTTTTTTAATGAAATGTTGAGAGGGCAGTGAAAAGGTACTACATAAAGGTGCTCATAGGTTTTCACGACCACCTTGGTTTTACCTAAATACCTTAATTAATGTAATGAACTGGCTAGTTATTAGTAGTCGTTGCACTCAATTGGTGTCATGTGGAGATCGCTTTTGATTGGAGATGGTTTTGATTGGAGATGGTTCTGATTGGAGATGGTTCTGATTGGAGATGGTTCTGATTGGAGATGGTTCTGATTGGAGATGGTTCTGATTGGAGATGGTTCTGATTGGAGATGGTTTTGATTGGAGATGGTTCTGATTGGAGATGGTTCTGATTGGAGATGGTTTTGATTGGAGATTGGTTCTGATTGGAGATGGTTCTGATTGGAGATGGTTTTGATTAGATGGTTTTGAGTGGAGATGGTTTTGGGTTGTAGACATTCTTCAGGAGTTTACATCTAGCTTGACAGAAACATGGTTGGAGATGTTTTTGGTGTTTTTTTTAGCTGGCCGTTTTTTTTGGAAGGTAATGCGTTTGGCTGCCGTGTCTAGTAAGTTCTCATGAACACAGCCACACATCTTTCATTTTCTACAAGCATTGATACATCTTTTACCTTAGAGATACACTGGACAGCTCAGAGAGCGTGACTTGGTTTGCCTCAAAACATGATTGCTGTTTTCCCGCCTATTTTTGTTTACCACCTTCTTTATTTACCACTAATGACTGGGACGGCAACCCCTATGCGATGTTTGTCACTGCTGTGTCAATTCAAAGGACGAAAGACAATGATGCGTCCCTGCAAGTTCCCGGAGCTAGCCTAGCATGTAGCATGTCTGTGTAGCTAGCCTAGCATGTAGCATGTCTGTGTAGCTAGCCTAGCATGTAGCATGTTTGTGTAGCTAGCTTAGCATGTAGCATGTCTGTGTAGCTAGCCTAGCATGTTGCATGTCTTTGTAGCTAGCCTAGCATGTTGCATGTCTGTGTAAGTGGCCGTGGGCGTGTGGGCCAGCCGTTTATCTGTCAATGTCAGTAGAATTCACCTGGATTGGATAGCAGCGCGCGGCTGTAAATCACCAGATGTATCTGTCGGTGTATATCACAGAGAGATTGAGCGCTCTCATTTGTGACAAGGGTTATTAATTGCACCTGTTTGACAGATAACTGATGGGAGACACGCACACACACACACACACACACACACACACACACACACACACACACACACACGCACACACAGTCTGTGTCAGCAAAAACAACTCGCTGACAAAGTGATGGTCATAAAATTGTCAGCGGAGAATTAACAAACATCAACAAAATGCTTTTATCTTTCATTTCTTTGTCAATTGTGGTCATTGTTTGTACTTGTGCTGCATCTACACGCACACGCACACGCACACGCACACGCACACACACACACACACAGACCCAGACCCACACGCCCACACACCAACAATTCATAGCAGAGTGATTTGTGCAGATCGATGCAGCGGCGTCTTCATTGGAATTCTCCCATAGATAAAACAGATATCTCTTGGTCTCTTAGATGAGCAGATCTTTGGAATTCCTCTTCCTCCCTCTGCCTCAGTTAATCTGGGCTTGAAACAACAGTGGCCGTGGTAATTGCCGTGGAAGGATCCATCCCGAATGTGCGTGGTCAGCTCCCCTCGGCTCGGAGGTGGGCCTCGGTCCAACTGGCACGCTATCCCCTTCCCGTGGTGGGTTATTTTCGTTGTGCAGAGCCGCACCCTGGGTCCTGAGGAAAGGTAGTGCGCACTACGCGAAGGAAAAGGGAACCATTTGGACCTGGCCCTGTAAATTAATTATCTGCTATATCGGCTATATCTAATAGAGACTGCTCTCTGGTTCAGTCTCACCAGGCAGGTGAAGCGTGTGTGTGTGTGTACATTTTGTTATTGTACCATATGTAACTAGGGGATATTTACATTGAATGTTGATGTGTTTTACGTGTCAGTATTTACCATTACTCTCATTGATTCTTAGGTGAGTCTGTTTAACGGTCGATCAAACGCCCTGTACTGTACGAAGGACACCTGGCGCACGGTGTATCCGAGTTTTTAAAGCTCCAAATAAAAACAGAAAGAGTAAAATAAATGTAAAGTCAAAATAATGTAACAACCGTAGACCTGAGAGACTAAAGTTGTAAGATGAAATACTAGGCAAAATAAATAAATACTGCGGTGAAGAGCACCTCCGGTAGAGAGACTGCTTAAAACCCTCTGGTAATTTCCTTTGATTCTGAAGTCGTCAGGTCGCCTGTCAGCCACTCACCTGTTCTCAGATGTGAGTGCGTGTTATTATCCTGTGAAGGTAATTACCGTCTAAATTATTCCTCTGAGCTGCTTTTTCCTCCTTACCCTCATTCATTCAATACTCCAATTATCTCTTTGTCATATTGTAATTAATTTGATTGGATGATATGTTTAATTTTCATATTGTATTGGTCTCTTAATTATTATACCAACAGCCATGCAGAAACCCAGTGATGAACGCTGGCACTAACAACCAATTACTCAACTGATGTGTCTTTAATATCGTTTCACCAGATTGTACGGTGATATTCCTGCAGCATTGTTTTATAACACACTGATGCTGCAAAACCTAATGACACTATGTCCCATTTATATCAGTGTGATCATATATGACACGGTCCAGTTGCCACGGTCCAGTTGCCACGGTCCAGGTGCCACGGTCCAGGTGCCACGGTCCAGTTGCCACGGTCCAGTTGCCACGGTCCAGTTGCCACGGTCCAGTTGCCACGGTCCAGGTGCCACGGTCCAGGTGCCACGGTCCAGGTGCCACGGTCCAGTTGCCACGGTCCAGTTGCCACGGTCCAGGTGCCACGGTCCAGGTGCCGCGGTCCAGGTGCCACGGTCCAGGTGCCACGGTCCAGTTTCCACGGTCCAGGTGCCACGGTCCAGGTGCCACGGTCCAGTTGCCATGCCTACGTGCCCATCAGTGGTGCTTTAGATGGTGGTCACGGGTTGTCATGCTCACCCGGACCGGTCCGCAGCTGTGCAGACCCAGAACCCATGGGACTTGTGCCACACTAGTGCCTTTACATGTGCCCTTGTTAGGAGATAATTAAACGTTATTCACCTTATCTGTATCATCTGTCCATGTTTTGGCTCATCTCTGTATATTACGGACTAGCATAAGTCATGTTACAATAACCACGGCCACCCAGGCCGACAGCTCCAACCTTGAATGCATAACCTGTTCTGTGCCCAGATTCTACTCCAAATACCCCATGTTGTGTTTGGCATGGCGAGGACGGGCATGGAGTGGAATGATAGTTGAATAGTCTGCCACACAGTCACCGATAGCCGCTCTGTACAGTTCTGTTGTTAGATGGAAGATAAGACTAGGATTACAGTAGAGAGTGCTGGTGGCTGGGTAGGCCTACGGGAGAGCTCAGGTTGTGGTCAGGGGATAGACTGGGTTCCAGCTGTGGTTACACTGGACATCTGATACAACACCTCATGACCAGATCAAACTGGACCCGACCAGTATAGACCAAATCAGACTAGACCAGATCGTACCAAACTGGACCAGACCACACTAGAGCATACAATATCAGGACTGGACCATACAACACCTGGACTAGAACAGACAAGACCCTGAACAGACCAGACCGGACCATACAAGACCTGGACTACAATCCTATTCACCAATCCCCCAGGTTCCTCAGTATTCACACATCCCCCAGGTTCCTCAGTATTCACCAATCCCCAAGGATTTTCAGTATTCACCAATACTCCAGGTTCCTTAGTATTCACCAATCCTCCAGGTTCCTTAGTATTCACACATCCCCAAGGATCTTCAGTATTCACCAATCCCCCAGGTTCCTCAGTATTCACCAATCCTCCAGGATCTTCAGTATTCACCAATCCTCCAGGTTCCTTAGTATTCACACATCCCCAAGGATCTTCAGTATTCACCAATCCCCCAGGTTCCTCAGTATTCACCATTCCCCAGGTTCCTCAGTATTCACCATTCCCCAAGGATCTTCAGTATTCACCAATCCCCCAGGTTCCTCAGTATTCACCAATCCCCAAGGATCTTCAGTATTCACCAATCCCCCAGGTTCCTCAGTATTCACCAATCCCCCAGGTTCCTCAGTATTCACCAATCCTCCAGGTCCCTCCATATTCACCAAACCGCAGCTGTTTCAGTACTCACTCATGCACCCTCCTGCTCGGCACTTTGATTAACAACTGAATGTGCGTGTTGCCTGGTCTCGGATGAAGCATCTGCTGTCCACATAGATGGCTACTAAACTTGGATCTGCCGTGACAACACAGATGAACACATTTTCTCCAACTGCCTAGAATGCGTAAGCGGGAAGGCTTTTAAAGTCTGATTGCTTGCTCTTTGGGGCTTTATACTGGATATCGGTGGAACAAGCGACAAGGGCTGATGTTAGAAAAAGCTTTTGCAAGTAAACTTGATTGACTGAGGTTTCTTTCCCACCCACACACACGTTGTATAGCTGGTTCTGCAGTACCATGTGGGCTGATATTAGAAAGCACAGAGTAAAGTAAATGCCTAATTGCTGATAGCAATCATTGTTTCCAAAGGTGTTGCAACTGTGGGGGCATCGTCTTTATTTAGAGCCACCACACCTCCTGGTCCTCCTCCTCCCCCACCTCCTCCCCCACCTCCCTCTTCTCCTCCCTTCCCTTCTATATATTCTCCAGGGTTGCTGTAGGAATGGCAGCTTACTTCATCACGACGTCTAACTACTTATTACAATTCATTAGCCAGCGTGTCTTAAGAACTGCGGGTCTAATTAAGCTTTTTGAAGTGCATGTCAAATAAATGTGAAGTGGGATTTTCTTCTGCCTCAGTCTGATCCCAGCAAACAATAGATGCTGGCTAAAATAATATTATATCAACCCTCATAGACTGTTCAGCATAATATTCCTCTGGAAAGTAAATTATTCACACGTTCAATATTAATTATGATTCCAGTGCTTATATTAAAGTTGGTCGTTTAAAAGTGACCGGTGATGGGAATCAAACGAACACTGAACGGCAGTAAAACAAAGTAGTATTTCATTTTAGAGACTAAAACACTTCTTAAATTTCTCCTTCTCACCTTGAAATTGATTTGTAATTCATGGGAAAACGTTAAAGCAGCGCAGCTCCAGCTGACAGGCCAGAGCAGATACCTAGAGAACTGTCCACATTTATCTCACCTTTTGTCATGCTTAAGGGGGCTATATCTGAAGCTATGATAGCATCTGCTCTCCACTGCGGAGGTACGACTAAAATCCCCATTTGCTGACTGCTGTTCAATAATTAATCTGCTGCCAGTGTTTCTCCAGCACTTACAGACGCGACTAAAAAGGTGATTTAATTTGCCATTTCGGAATGCGGCAATCAGGGCGAAGCGAGTGAGAGAGAGGCAGCGGCGTGGAAAACGCTGACATATGTTATGTGTTGCTATTGTCAGAGGGTTTAAAATACGCCTCACCGGTGAAGGGACTTGGCTCCCGGTCGGAGGGTTAGTTCGGGTTGTGATGGGTGGATTATTCTACCAGGCCAAATGTCTGATAATGCGATTCATCTCGGGGGGATGGCAAACAGGAGAGGAACGAGAGGGAGACCGTGAACTTCAATTTACAGCTGGGAAAATAGAACCCGGGTAAAAGAGGCAGGTCGAACTGAGCCCGGCACCGATGATAAAATGCCTTTGTTCTTTACGGCTCTGAATGCCAAGTGAAGCAGCAAATAGTTGCCTCCATGGAAACCGAGGTAGAATGCAATCTAAGTTAGAGGGCCCGGAAATTACATTAGCTATGAAAGTAAAATGTTTTCATGTTTTCCCCCTAAAAAACCTGGTGGAACGTAAATCGTCGCATACATCTATATAGTATGTATATAGTCGTTACAATTGTGATGTGAAAACAGACATGGCGTCACATCCACTCCGTGTGTAATGAGACGACAGGGACAATTCCGGCGCTAACGCCACATGAATCACGGTCCTCTTAGAAGCGGAGCTTATTGCTGCTCTTTTTACGATCCTATCTTGGGCCCGTTCCAGACGTCTCAGGATGCTAGTGGAACCTCGATCCCAGACAGATACAGGCTCCTGTCCCGGTTCCCCCACATGCTGCCCCGCACATCTGTGTCTGACTGATGTCACCCGCTAATCAAAGCTCCTTAGCTCCTGCCAATTGCCAAATTGGATCTATTCGCCTGGCACCATGAACAAGGAGCGGGGGTGTGCCATGCAGGGAGGCATGAGGCTGGCGTGTGCATGTTGGCACGCGCACACGGGCACACACCCACAGACACACACACACACACCTTTGTCTGGTGTTGCACTGTGTGAGTTAATTAACGGCGAGCGTGTCTACAGCTGATAGGCTGGTTGATCAAAGCACTTATTACTGTTGATTTTAGGTCGTGTGACATTTACAATCGCAGATATTTTTCGAGCCCAATGAGTTTGATGACATTTGCTTCTGATTTTATGGGTGGAAAAGCAGTTACCTGGTGACTGATTAAAACACTTGAGGGAAGTCATTATACTGAAGCAGGGAAAACGGAGCCATACAAAGTTCTGGTAATCCGGACCTGGGAGGGGAAATCTCAATATGTTCTGCAGAATAAATGGAAACCGTCAATATAGCTCTGCAACCCTTTAAAAGCACCATCGTAAACAGACTGGGTAAGCGTTTATTAAAGAGGAGGCTTGCTGTTACTGTCCAGGAGAAGGAAGTGCTATACAATTTGTGCTATGAAGGACATGTTAATTTCTGTGCTATGAAGAACATGTTCATATCTGTACCATGAAGGACATGTTCATATCTGTGCTATGAAGGACATGTTCATATCTGTACTATGAAGGACATGTTCATATCTGTGCTCTAAAGGACATGTTCATATCTGTGCTATGAAGGAAGAACATGTTCATATCTGTACCATGAAGGACATGTTCATATCTGTGCTATGAAGGACATGTTCATATCTGTACTATGAAGGACATGTTCATATCTGTGCTATAAAGGACATGTTCATATATGTGCTATGAAGAACATGTTCCTGTCCATGTGTTCATATCTGTGCTATGAAGGCTGTGTTTATAGTTACACTTTGGTCTCAGAAAGCGTCTAAAGATCTTTGTCTGCCAGACACACATGTCGGAGAGGCAAATTTGATTGTGGTCTTAAACATCGTCTGTCTTATGACCCTCTCAGATGATCAGGCCCGTGGCAGGATGGACGAGAAATGATCTTGGAAAAATGGCTTTCGCAACCGACTATCAGACCGAGGCTCTTTTTCCGGCTTTTCGTCCGACTTGTCCCCGATCTAAATAACGTCTATTATGTTCTTCTACTTTTACACGAGAGGGGAAAAGCAATCCTGCCCCGGATGATAGATTTTTTCCTCGGACAATGCTATCTCTCTGCCCACTGTCGGCCAGGATGGAGCGAAAAAGCATTCAGTGATTATACAGAACCTGCCGGAACAGTGCTACAGTGAGGACGGGGGGGCGTCCCCCTGGGAGTTTACCACACACTCTCTATGACTCCTAATTCTATGTTCAGAACACTACTTTGACCAGGGCCCCTGATTTGGGGCCAGGCTCCTAATGCATTGTAAAGAGGGAACGGTCGTCTTCGGAGACATTACTTAGGGTGCAGTTTCTCTGAAAGGACGTGACAGCGTTCTGTGTCGAAGACAGACGACTTTGTGAGATGAAGGAGGCTGCGATGAGTATCGATTTTCTTATGCGACGGGTATTCTTTTTGCCACAGCTGGTAACAGCCTGTCCCATTGTCTGTGAGAGTTGCCTTTCCATTAGGGATCACCTTGGCCGCCCTCTTGCTCTCACGTTCATCTCCGAGGTGAAGTCTTTCCTCGGGTCCTGCCGCCGGTAACATTCTGTGCATCAGACGGCTCTCAGGAAGCCGTGGCAACCGTCTCTCAGATACAGCTGTTGTATATCTGCAACGGTTTCCTCAACGCTGGCGAGCCGTGCGGTTTTATCTCTTGGTCCCTGTTAATAAACCATGTGTTAGCACAGTGCCTTGGCGGTTGTTTTGTCAGGTGAGTAACGACTTCCTTCAGTCGGTTTAATGGCGAAGCAGGGCTGTTATTATCCGTGTGAAGGAACAGGCTTGTGGCCTAATAGACACAGAGGTTTACTGTGGGTTATCTCAGGAGACCTGGTCGAATGTACAGCAGAGTAACAGAGACTCGGAGACCTGCAGTCACAAGGTCTGTACAGTGAGCAAATGCACCGTACACTGACCTAGCAGTGTACAGTGAACAAATTTGCTTTACACAGACTTAGCAGTGTACAGTGAACAAATTAGCTTTACACAGAGCTAGCAGTGTACAAATTAGCTGTACACAGAGCTAGCAGTGTACACATTAGCTGTACACAGAGCTAGCAGTGTACAAATTAGCTGTACACAGAGCTAGCAGTGTACACATTAGCTGTACACAGAGCTAGCAGTGTACACATTAGCTTTACACAGAGCTAGCAGTGTACAAATTAGCTGTACACAGAGCTAGCAGTGTACACATTAGCTGTACACAGAGCTAGCAGTGTACAAATTAGCTGTACACAGAGCTAGCAGTGTACAAATTAGCTGTACACAGAGCTAGCAGTGTACACATTAGCTTTACACAGAGCTAGCAGTGTACAAATTAGCTTTACACAGAGCTAGCAGTGTACAAATTAGCTTTACACAGAGCTAGCAGTGTACAAATTAGCTGTACACAGAGCTAGCAGTGTACACATTAGCTGTACACAGAGCTAGCAGTGTACAATGTACATATTTACTATACACCGAGCCATCAACATATCGTGAACAAATTAATTCTACACCGAGCTTACAGTACTCAGTGCACTAACTAACTTTACAGAAAACTTATTGTATAGGCCTACTGGTAACATAGCAAGTGTACACAGAGCTTACAGTATACAGTGAACATATGTATTATAGTCAGAACTTACAGAGCACATACAATAAGATGCATCAGTATCACAGGTATACAGTGAACATAGACACTGCACATAGAGTGTTTCCTGTGAAGGGGATAACTGACACAAAAAGGTCCTAGATCTCAACCACTGCACACAACAACCCAATCCTGCAGATTGGCCCAGTCAGAAAACCATGATAATGAAGTTTACAGATCGCAGTTACAAATAAAAAAGGACACATTCCCAGGCGATTCCCAAAACGAGTGTACTTTATAGTGAGTGGGTTGTTGTTTGTGAAGCTGTCCAGACAGTCAGCTGGTCTCAAGCTCCATCATGCTTTAAGAGATGTGATGTTGTGCTGATATCACAGGGGGTCGTCACGTGGAATTTAGAGGTTAGATGAAACCCATGATGCAACTTGAACAGAGCACCTGAAACCCAGAGAGAGAGGCTGACTGCTGTATCATCCTTCTATTTGTCTGGTCTGCGTCTGTCGGGTTTTGTCTCTGGAGAAGTGAGGTGCTGCCCTCGTGACTGAACATAAATGGACATGCAGAAAAGACTGAGAGTAAGAGATGAGAGTTAGACGGAAGAGAATTAGGAGCAATCAAATAAAACGGGCTGCTAAGCTAATAACATGTCCCACTCACTACCAGCGGATGTCATGACAACACTGAGTCTGAATCTGATCGACAAGAACTGACAGGGAGATACACAGGACTCTGGGAGACAAGCTCTGACTGGGAGATACACAGGACTCTGGGAGACAAGCTCTGACTGGGAGATACACAGGACTCTGGGAGACAAGCTCTGACTGGGAGATACACAGGACTCTGGGAGACAAGCTCTGACTGGGAGATACACAGGACTCTGGGAGACAAGCTCTGACTGGGAGATACACAGGACTCTGGGAGACAAGCTCTGACTGGGAGATACACAGGACTCTGGGAGACAAGCTCTGACTGGGAGATACACAGGACTCTGGGAGACAAGAACTGACTGGGAGATACACAGGACTCTGGGAGACAAGCTCTGACAGGGAGATACACAGGACTCTGGGAGACAAGTTCTGACTGGGAGATACACAGGACTCTGGGAGACAAGAACTGACTGGGAGATACACAGGACTCTGGGAGACAAGCTCTGACTGGGAGATACACAGGACTCTGGGAGACAAGCTCTGACTGGGAGATACACAGGCTTTTCTTGTATAAATGTTTTTCTTTGAGTAAATGTTTCTCCAGGTTCAGAGAAACATCTAGTCAATGAATGTAGCCTTCTAACAACTACAGGTTGGCAATACACAATTGTAATATTAAAGTATACATTACACATATTTAAATAAATAACATTTGTATGAAGTCTATTTTATGTATGTTTATGTTGGCAGACAGATGAGGTGTTGCTGAGTGGGCAACATAATAATTGCATTTCTACTGCCTGAGATTCAGAGATACATCCTGCTAAAAACCACTCTGTTTATAACATATGATCATACTATTGCCATGGTAATCTGTTAACTCTCAGAACTAAAAACCACTCTGTTTATAACATATGATCATACTATTGCCATGGTAATCTGTTAACTCTCAGAACTAAAAAACACTCTGTTTATAACATATGATCACACTATTGCCATGGTAATCTGTTAACTCTCAGAACTAAAAAACACTCTGTTTATAACATATGATCACACTATTGCCATGGTAATTTGTTAACTCTCAGAACTAAAAAACACTCTGTTTATAACATATGATCACACTATTGCCATGGTAATCTGTTAACTCTCAGAACTAAAAAACACTCTGTTTATAACATATGATCATACTATTGCCATGGTTATCTGTTAACTCTCAGAACTAAAAACGACTCTGTTTATAACATATGATCGTACTATTGGCATGGTAATCTGTTAACTCTCAGAACTAAATATACTAACTAATATATTTATATATATATATATATATCTTATTTCTTTGTAAAAATGTATTATTTGACAATGACAGTGTAACAGTCAGAGATGTGCTGCCCAGGGAACAATAGAACTGTTCTGTGTGCACCAGAGACAGGCCACAAGCTAATACATTTATATTTAGAGCATTTATATCCATGTGGTCCAAATTAACCATTTCTTCGCTTGCAATCATTGCTGCTACTTGTTATTGTATTTGTATTTTTTAAATTCCTCCTGGTTTTTACTCTCCGTTGTGATTACTGCATAGAAGCCGCTTGCCTTTTCACGATAATGTCATTGTTTATAATGACGCTGTGTAATTAGGTTAATTTGACAAGTGAAAGTCTTGACTGGAACCCCAAACCCCCCCTTCCCCCAACAATGTTTCAATTGTTCTTGCCAGCATTCAGCAGCAAACCAACTACAATTCAACAAGTTTCAAAATAACAACAAGAGACTGTGATATTTGTCAATATGGTCGTCGATGACTTAGTAAGGACCTGTTGTTTTAGTGGAATCAAACATCAGTTCATGTGAATGATCTAAATGCGTAGCTATGAAGATGACGAACCAAAGAAACTAGCCAACCAGCTGGAGGCAGAGGTCATGACGTGTGAAGAGAATGAAACAGTGAGAAACAGTGAATGAGAAACAGTGAGGTAAAGGGTATAAAAAGACAAGGATTGGGAAAAGAGAGAGAGAAAAGGGAAGACGTACATAAAAAGTGGATAAAGAGTGACTAGGAGAGAACGGAGGAGAGAAGGAGAGGAGGACAGAGGCGATAGGGACCTGGAACATGGAGGAAGACAGAGGTGGTTTGAAGGGCTACAGGTCGGCTTAGTTCAGTGACACACAACACGTGTTCCAAATGTCCCCTATGGTTCTGGGGTAGGGAATAGGATGGCGTTTGGGACGTCGGCCTGCTCCAGGCGGAGGGAGAGTAGTGAGCTCTGAGCTCTGTCTGTATGTGATCGTCTCTGCCACAGTCTGCCTCTGCAGCAGCAACGACTAAAGCAAGATAGAGAGATTCCTTCTATCTCTATTTCTCTCTCTTTGATTGCTATCCCCTTTAGAACAGAGCGCTTCTTGTAATACGTTCCCAGCTGACTTGCAGTGGCGCACACTGGGCGTGTTACAAAGGCATTTGTGTATTTTTAGTTGCTTAGTCCTCAAGCTTTTCATCTTTCTCCTTACAGCCAGTGATTCGTATTGTACTCAGAGGGTTGCCTATTTGTAGGCAGTGTGTCCTTCAGAATTGTTCTGTGGGAGGGATGTGTGTTACAGTATGTGTCTCTGTATCTGGCTGGCTGTCTGCTGGCTGGCTGTCTGTCTGCTGGATGTCTGTCTGTCTGCTGGCTGGCTGTCTGTCTGCTGGATGTCTGTCTGTCTGCTGGCTGGCTGTCTGTCTGCTGGATGTCTGTCTGTCTGCTGGCTGGCTGTCTGGATTCAATTCCTCCTCTGATTCTGGGAGGACGGGAAAAATGGAGAGGAATCGAGCTCAACTGTCCTGGAACAATTTTTAATTGGATGGAGGGGGTGCAGTCAGAAGCAATCAACGCCTGAGCGGATTGGAGAGATGGGTTTGGACAGAAAGATGGAGTGGAGCACTGGGAAGGGAGAATTAGGAGAGGAAAGTGGAGAGTAGGAGGGAGGAAAAGTGAAAAAGGTAGAGGAGAAGAATAGAGAAAGGTGGAGGGAGAGAAACATGGAAGGGTGAGAGGAAATGAGTGAAAGATAGAGGGAACGAGGGAGAAGGGAGGAGAGAAAAGTGGAAGGGAGAGAAAAGTGTAGGAGAGGAGGGAGGAGACAGGAGAGAGAGAAAGGTGGAAGTACACAGGGTAGTAATTTGTAGGTACTTTAAGGTCCTGCAAACAGGACCATCTGAAGGGGGACCAATCACAGACAGACAATTTACACAGGCGTGTCAAAAAGACATTAGTTTGAAAAATAAATGATGTATATTTCCCTCAAGGAATGTGAGAAAACAGGGATATAGTCCAGGATTAAAATGAGAACTGGTGATAACTATAACTAACTATTATAGAGAATAACTGTGAATACTGTCATCAGAAACATTGTCTTTGTTGGACAGTTGTTGTTACATATTATCCATTAGACCAGGGTAGTGGGGTATTATGCAATGATGGATGGATGATGGATGATACATGATGGATGATGGATAATAGATGAAAGATGATGGATAATAGATGATAAATAATGGATGATGGATAATAGATGATAGATGATGGATGATGGATAATAGATGATAGATGATAGATGATGGATGATAGATGATAGATGATAGATGATGGATAATAGATGATAGATGATAGATGATAGATGATGGATGATAGATGATGGATGATAGATGATAGATGATGGATGATGGATGATGGATGATGGATAATAGATGATAGATGATGGATGTATGGATAATAGATGATGGATGTTGGATGATAAATAATGGATGATGGATAATAGATGATACATGATAGATGATGGATAATAGATGATGGATGATGGATAATAGATGATAGATGATAGATGATGGATAATAGATGATACATGATGGATGATGGATAATAGATGATGGATGATGGATGATAGATGATGGATGATGGATAATAGATGATAGATGATGGATGATGGATGGATGGATAATAGATGATGGATGATGGATGATAAATAATGGATCATGGATGATGGATGATAAATGATGGATGGATGATGGATGATAAATAATGGATGATGGATGATAAATGATGGATGGATGATGGATGATACATGATGGATGGATGATAAATAATGGATGATAAATTATGGATGATGGATAATAGATGAAAGATGATGGATGAAAGACGATGGATGATGGATGACAAATGATGGATGATGGACGATGGATAAAACAGTCACAAATTCCAAATGTGGTCAAATGTGTAGTTAAATGGTAAACACTGCGCTTTTATGCCTCACATTCACCCATTCATTCACTGACGACCGCGTCTACTATGCAAGGATCGAACAACCAACCTTACGATTGCTAGACAACCGACTCAACCCACTGAACCACTGCCCCCGAGTTTAATTGCTGCTACAAAGTGTTGATGAAATGATGATATCATGTTGGTGTTGGGACATATTTCGATGTATTTGCATCATAAATATATACATTCTTTACACAAATAGTTAAAGAGAAGAACTATATACATGTAGGCTATATATAAATATATATATACTTTTGTCGCGACAATTCTCATTTTATATTTATGCATATATTTTAAAATGAGGATAGTCGCAAAATATATATTCACCCTGAAGTACCACGTAACAACTCAGTCTGAGGCTTTGCTTCTGAACTATAAGCACACTGATGTCAGGCGTTGCATGAAAGGATCTATCCAACTAAATGAGATAAGGCTTAAAAGTGTAGCTTTTTCCCAATCATGGAGGTATAGCCCAGCCAGAGAAATAGCTAGATTTGAAGGGAATCCCTCTCCTCCTGAGATCACATCACACAGATAAAGCAAACAAGCCACCGGAGAACCAACGGAACACGGACGCAGAACAGAATGTTATTATGACAGTTAATTTTTATAACACAAACACCACGTCAGCGTTTCTATCGAGTGTCACTTCTCTTGCCTTCAATTCTCGTGACCTTTTCGACATCACCAGAGATTCAGCTTGTAAGTTCTCGAGCAACATCACCAACGGTGTCCTACTCACTACGCAGTTCGCCTGCTTTAACCAGAGCCCAATAAGCTTCGGTCAACATCAATGCATTACTTAGGGCCTAGGGTAGATTTGTGGACGCCACCCAGTCTTTCTAGGGAGCTGGCACCATTAGCTCTCTGTTTCTGTGAGCAATAACAGAGATTGAATCATCCATATTAAAGCGAGCAGAGAAATCCAAAGGCTTTGATCACGCTGGTGGAATCAAATGCAAGGAAACCATAAACCAGATCCATCCGCAGCCCTTCGTCTTTTCTCAGCTGTGCTGTGTTAATATTTAACGAATAACTGAGGGAGCATTTGTGTTAAGAGAAAATGTTTGCTGGTGTAGGCTATTCACCTGAATGTGAGGCAGGAAAATATTGTTTGCCGTGTGGAAATCGAAATGGTTTTCCTTCGACCCGTCTGTTGCATTCGATGATGTAATAGCCCCAGAACACATGTGTATAAGAGTAAATTCAGAGATACAGTAAATATATGCAGTAGAGTGTCTGGAACCAGCCGGTGGTTTTGGTTTGGACACCCTCAAGCTTGTCTTGGTAAAGCACAATACGCTAGAAGGAAACATTTTCAAATAATTTGGAAAATAATTTAATTTTTGATCTAAGTTTTGTAGAATCACCTTTCATGCGTAATATCACTAAAGGCCGTTTCATTGTACTCTTAAATCCTTCTCTGTTATTGTTTGTGAATGCTACATCCGTCCGTAAACATGAAATAACAAAATGAAAAAAAAATATTGTACATGTCAATATTCAACTACGTGGAATCTAAAATAAATTAATTCATTGTTGAGATTCATTGATTCGACACGAGAACTGATAAAGAACTAAACCGAGCCCATGCAGGTAACATGGTCACGTATGAGACTTAACACCTCAGATCCAAACGCACTCTCTCAGGCCCTTTTTGACTTGGAGTTTGCCACAGTTCACAGGGCAGACAAGTTGGAAAGCTTTCACTGTCAGTCTCCTACCTGAATAGGCACGATGAGGCGTCGCTGAGGCAAACGATTTAGTGGCTGCCAACACAGCGCTGACATTTCCGGCGATATAAGAGTGAAACCGAGGCACTCAAATGGGAGCGCAGACATTCAAGCCATTGTCGGTCAATGCTTCTACCGCGTCAACTCCACTCTCCTCCAACCTGCGCGGCCGACAAACACACGCTGATGCAAACAGCAAGGATCCGTATTTGACAAGAAAGGAGAGCTTGGCTTCGGGGTTTTGAGTACGTCTGACTCGATTGCCTGGCGATCTGTACGGACTCTATTCATGTAGTAATGTCTCTCTGATCTGGCAGTCCAGACGGGGATTTAGAAAATCACTTTGGTGAAGTCAATCTACCGGTGAAGTTCAGTTAATCTATAGGTTACGGCAATTAATTAAGGCTTACTTCGTTTATTGTGGATATGTAAAATCGTTGAATATGTTGGGATTATATACACAGTACCAGTCGAAAGTTAGCAGCCACTCAACCACTGAATTGAAAAATAGCCCCCGACCTGCTAAGCTTAAGGCCAGTAATTGGGTTGGCTCAGCCTGTACCACATACGTCCCAAAGACTCTTCTGGGTTCACAGTCCAGTCTCCTGCCTGCCAGGACAGAGCATTAGGCAGAGCTCAGGCACAGATGCAACTATTTAGGTCAAGACAGCTTATCCGGGCATAACCATACAGATTCCAAATCTATTGGCCGCTAATCGCTAGCAGATTACAGCGCGGCTGTCCATCATGCGAGCACAGCCGCTGAAGCGCCAAGGTTACATTGGCTCAGGTGATCCCTAAAGGGTCGCTTCTGGATGGGGTTTCGCCTGTCGACGTGAAGGGGAGCACATGCGGCGAGGCACGAAACAGCTCTGAACACCTCCAGCTGGGGCTCACGTCCTCTGGGATCCATTCCCCTGATGGGTGTGCCACGGCTGGGCATAAGTCACCGCTGGATGGACCCCTGTTGTGTCCGGGATCTCACACTCCGCCTCTAATTCCTCCTGACACCATCCCAAACAACAACAGACTGTGCCGCGGCTCAGGTCCCACATTCCCCCAGACTTCCTGTAACCAGGAGCTTTATTCGTGCTGACACCTGACTCCTTGTTGTCCTTGGGATGCGTCGGAGGGAACGATGCGAGTTCGCTCAGCCGAGGGGGCATCACAAACGGCACCCTGTTCGCTAGCTAGTGAACCGTGTTGTTTCGCGGTAACAATCGGACGGGGCGCCATTTGGGATATGCAAGTGTCTGCTGTCGACTACCTAAACCACACTCCCTCTGAGAGTTTAATATCTCCACAAATATGGTCTTTGATTTCCCCATTTACCAGCGCCTCTGCCGAGGTGATTTCGTTCCCGCAGCAACGGTGTCTAATTATAAAGATAACAGCGAAGTTAACAAGATTGTTTATTGCGGACGGAACCGGCAGTTGGAGACGGCGAGCATCTCGTTGACTGTAATGGCTTCTGTCAAACATCTGGAGTCTGTTTATCTCGGTTGTTCGGTTCAATAAGTCAAATGCTGGGGGTGCTGTTTCACAGCGCCAAGTCGGTCCTGGTTCGGTCGTTCAGTCAGATTGGTGGATTCGGTTTGTTTGGGATTGACTGACTGGCAGAGAAGAGAACTGTGTAGCAACCAATATCGTTGTGAATAAAAACGCTTTTTTGTTGCTCAAAAAATTATTCCTTACATTTTTTAAACTCATCTTAAATTGAAGCCTCTTCTCAAAGCCCCAGATCATTCAAATATTTAGATGTGCAGAATGAGACCTTATCGTAGGTCTTTACTTCAATCAGAAACTTGGACATTTTGTGATTCTATGTAATGACTACCCTGTGGATAATCTGATGGGCTCAGTTGACAGGTTCCACGGAGGGAAATTGTTTTCACAAGCAATTAGCCAT